>JALKBU010000355.1:0-45768 GCA_023091735.1 Trichomonas tenax
CCACTTATACCACTGGATAGACAACTATCAATATGTACATGAAAGTACTTTCAAATCGAAAAAATATTGATCAGATAAAAAGTTATGAAGGTCGCGGGACTACACCGTAGAAGGAAAAATACTGCCCAATACACTTCTAAAATAACCTTTTATAAATATCACTTTTTCGATTGTCACTTTTCTATAATATAGCAAATGACTGAAGATCCAATTGAGTATTGTTTATATGTCAAAAATATTCCAAAAACAGTCCCGAGAGACGAAATAGAGGACCTCTTCGATAAGGTCGCTCCAATAGAGAAGTTAACACTATTAACTGATCCAGCTACAAAAGCATTTAAAGGTGTAGCATTTGTTGCCTACAAGAAGGAGAAGGAGTGCGTTGCTGCCATTAAAGCATATCATCGAACAGAGCAGTGGGGACAGGTTTTAAGTGTGACTTTTTCAGATCGCACTAAAGAGAGGATGCCTGCCAGCGAAAAGGAGGCCATTCTCTCTATGGCTGAAGATTTGAAGCGTAGATCTCAGCCATTAAACCGCGCTGATGAAATTAATAAATCATTATCTTTTGTAGCTCCAATTGAGATCATGATTGGAAGCCTTGTTGATAATGGTGAGAATGACCAATATATTAGAGAGCAATTGGCCACTAGAATGCTTCCATTAGATCTGAAAGAAGTCGAACCTTTAATTACAGAGCTTATTGATCGTGTCGAAGCAAGGAGGCAGAGGAAGTAGCTGTATTATTAGAATATATATAAATACTATTAGAAATGTTTTCTGTTATATATTCGAAATCGACATTTTATCTATAATACAACAAATGTACAACGACACTCAATATATAGAATATGAAATATTATACAAAATACTTTAAATTTTGTATAATTTCTGCATAAATTGAAAAAATACAATTCATTTTAAAATAATCTTGAGAATATTGTGTTGAGAGAGTATGAGTACTTGTGAGACAAATAATGTGATTTAATTTTAGTATATTAAATTAATTTTTGATAATTCATAGCAAACAAAAAGAAAAATGTCTAAAGTGTAGTTTTGGATAGAGTAATGATCCAGATATAAAATGTATTGTCTCATTTTTCATATCTTTGAGTTATTATATGACTTCTCAAAAACACCCAAGAAGTACATATAATAACCTTAATAACCTTAATTTTCAATCTCAGCACACGGTGCTATTCAAGAGATTCTGAAACGGTTCATTTACGGCAAAAAATATCATATATACACATGAAATATAGAGCATGGTTTCTGAACTAGATGCTGAGATATGAAGAAAAAAAATAGAAAAAATAAAGCCACTTAAACAAGAGCCTCAAAACTTTTTTTAGTTCATTCGAAACATTTAATCAAAACTTGTAGTTAAAATGATTATTACGGCATAATTGCTTGCGCTTATTGAAGCATCTATTATAGGTGAATCTAAAGAGATAAACACACATCCTTCAAGTCCTTTATCAATGAAAATATTTTTATTTTCAAATTAAACAGGGGAAGTTCAAATTTTTTAACAATGATTATTTAATTACGACTTGAAATGACAGCTTGAGCACAGCATAGTTTTGCAACAGGAGTCATGCTTGGTGGACATGCGATGGCATCAATGCCAATTGTTGTGCAGAATTTGATTGATTTAGCAATTCCGCATTGCTCGCCATAAACAACAATTTCGATATTGCTCTTGACGCCCTTTGCATCCTTAGAGGCTTCGCGCATGAGTTCACCAACAGCATCCTCATCAACGGACTTGAATGGAGATTCACGGAGAAGGCTGCGTGTAAGATAATCTGTTACGAAGAGTTTGTCGGCATCGCCTTTGCACATACCGAAAACAGTCTGTTGGAGACCTGTTGTTGAGAGGGCAACAAAGTCTGCTTCTGGAGCAATGCACTCCATCATTAAGCAAGCACGTGCGCTCTCAACACTTGCGCCCCAGCGAACATTGAGGCCATTTAAGACTTCAGCAGAGAGCTTCTTGATCTCTGCAATTTCGCATCCATCTGTGACATCTGGAAGCAAAATAGAGATGGAAGAAACTCCAGCAGATTTAGCTGCTTCTGCAATAGCTTCCATTTCAAGATTGAAGACCTTCTGGTTAACAATTGCCATTCTAACACCACGTGTGCCCATAAGTGGATTGGATTCCTTCAGGCGCTTAACAGCTTCGAGCGTTTCAATCTTTGCATTGAGTTCTTTCTCCTTCTTGAATTCTTCTTCGTTTGCTTCCTTGAATTCTTTCTGTGCGCGAAGAACTGCAATCTCTTCTGTGAGTTTAACAGGGTCTGAGAGATACTTGGACAAAGGAGCATCAAGGAGCATAAGAGAAACTTTCTTATCTGTGATGACTGCCTTGAGGTCTGTTGCCAAATCTGTCTTGAGCTGAGCCAAACCTTTGTCGATTCCTTTCTCAACGAACTGCTTCATAGCATCAACGCGCTTGTCTGTGATCAGGGAGTCCATTGGGAAGAATGCAAGGCCATCGGAGCCACTTCCTTTGGCTGTTTCGAGATCAGCTGGTGTAGCAACAGGTGCGAGAACAGAAACTTTGCCTTTCCTGATTTCATCGGCCCATTCGAGAATGCTCTTTGCAGCTTCGCTTCCACCCTTTGGATCTGATGACTTCTGGATCTTGTTGAACAGTTTACCAGAGTGAGAAACAGTAACTGATGCGCCAGACTTAACTTCGGTCTCTCCAAACTTTGCTGTCTTTGCCTTGACATCAACAGTAAATTTGGCTCCTAAAACGCCTGGTTTTCTGAGCATTCTGAGCAATCTTGCAGCATACGATGTTATAGCATCATCGCATGTAACGACAGCTGATGCCTTAACGACATCTTCGAAGTCAAGCGGCGTAATGTGTTCCTTGATGAAAATTGAATTTCCATCCTTGAGCTTTGCCAATTCTGCTGATTCGAAGACAGCCTTTCCACCAACAACGCCAGCGCCTGCTGGAGTGCCCACAGCAAGTGGCTTCTTTGGCTCCTTCTCGACCACAGCACCGCTGAGCGCATTGAGATCGTCTGGTGTTAAGCACATCACAGCATCCTCCTGAGAGATCATTCCTTCCTTCGCCATGTCTCTGACAGCTGCAAATCTTGCAGCGCCAGAGAAGAAGAGTGGCTTGACGTTGAGAACATAAGCTGCGTTTGGATCTAAAACGAAATCGATTTCCTGTGGTCCCTTGCAGAACTGCTCGATCTGCTTGGAATAGTTCTCTATATCGCGGTGAGCTGGTCCAGATATTGTGTGGAACTCGCTCTTGTTGACAACGCCTTCTTCGATGTCGCAGCACAACGAAATGTTTGCGACGTTTCCTGAGATCTTTGATTCACCTGTTGATGGATTCCTTGTCAAAATTTTCGCGGAAAGACCATCACATTGTGAATTTCCGAAGACCATCTCTTGAATGAGAACAGAGAAGCCGAGATTGTTGAGAATATTGAAATAAGATGCGTATTTCTTGAGTTTGTCTGATGTAAATGATTGAATGATTGATGTAACAGCACCATTGAGTTGCTCAATTGGATCCTGTGGGAATGGGATGCCTTTGCGCTTTAAATAAATCGATTTATAAATCTTCGTGAGTTCGATCCAATCAACAGCTGTTGCATTGTTAAGCGCTGTGATTCCACGCGATTTCATGTACTCAGCAGTGACGTTATCGAATCTTGCTACTTCAATTCCATTAACAACTACGCCATAGGTTTTGATGAACCTGGCATATGTGTCGTAAGCAAAGGCACGATTCTTTGTTTCATTTTCGACGGCGCGAACTGTTAAGTCGTTAATTCCAATATTCAGGACCGTGTTCAGCATTCCTGACATATCAGATGTTGCATCGCCTCTAACGGACAAAAGAAGAGGCTTTGTTAAGTCACCAAGCTTTTTGCCTGTTTTTTCTTCGATTTTATGAACATTATCGAGAATTAACTGCCATGTTTTGCATGGTATTGACGTAAGCTTTAATTTGTTGAATTTTTCGACAAATTCGGTTGTAATTGTGAAACTTTCGGGAACTTTAACATTTTGATTTTGTAATTGTGCCAATAAAGTGCTTTTACGGCCAAGGAGTGTCAAAACGCTGACCGGGCCGTTCATCGATTTCTCTAATTCCGGATATTCGGCAAACGAGTAAACATTCTTCATTCTTTCTTTCTCCGGAAAAAGTAACGTATTAAATAATCGTTACTTCTTGCTTTCCTTTTTTAATTATCAATTTATATAGAGCATCGAAAATAAAACAGATTTGCTGTTAAAATTTGGGATTTTGAGGAATAATTTTAAATTCCATAATTAAATTATTAATTATTAATTTTAAGGCTTGACCTCTTAGACATGGCCTTAAAAATCATTTTTAAATATATTTTTAATTATATTATATCAATATAAATCACCCTAAATTTTCAACCTTTGCATCGCACTGTTTTTTTTACTTTTTTTCATTTTTGGGCAAAAAAAGAATTTTATGAAAATGCAAATAAATATTTTAATAGATACATTGCAGCTCTATATTATTGGCTGATTTAAAATATAAAATTTCTTATCTAAACCCAAAAAATTAACATTTTTTGTTTTCTGAGTGGGTGCAAAGGTCGAAAATCAAGGGTATTTAATAAAATATCTAGAATTTGATAGTATGGCTTAATGGTTCCTTGGGGATCTTAGATTTTAGGTTTTATAGTCTTCAAGATAAGATATTAGAATTTTGAATTATATATTATATAAAATCAAAAAAAAATTTAGATGTGTGTAGAGACTAATGGAATCGAAAATAACACTGATAAGAAGGATTCTATGCATTTGGATACAAACAACAAATTTTATTTTATTGTGTGTTGTTATCTTGAGCAAGATCCTCTGCAGCGCCATCAGCTTCAGCTTCATCAGCCTTTGGCTGTGTTGCATCGTCATCTCCGAGATTGTCATCAAAGCCTTCGTCACCCTGAAGAAGTAAATAGCAGTGGGAGTCTTCCTTCATCTGAGAAGCGATTGTGGCATTAGGATCTAACGGTTTATCGAGGTATTTGAATTGTCTGTATGAAATGTGATCGAAACCACTCCTATCAAAGCGAAGGAGGGCGACGTTTGCGAGCCACTCTACGTTTTGTTTGCCAGCACCGACGCTGACAATGTAAGTCTTGTCTCGAATATGAACATATATCTTCATTTTGTCAAAAAATTCGTTAATTATTAAAATATGTCATGTAAACTTGTGATTGACAAAAGTTACTTTTCGAAAATTTACATGTCATATTTGTAATTTGAGTTTACGTGTCAAAAATGCATTCAATCATTTTCGATAAATTCTCATAATACACAATCTATATTATGGATATTACAGTTCGCCAATACACAATCTAATTGCAGTCAAATGGGGAAAATAAAAAATATTCATTATTTTTTGGAATAAAACAGCCAACCAAGCTGTTTTTGTAGCTTATATAAGTGATGATAAAATGTAGATTTTTAAACATAAACAAAATTTATTATTAACAAAAAAATAAACATAATTAACAAATTCATTGATGGCCGAAGACTATGTGAACACATCTCTGCGCCCAGAATGATTCTGTCTTCGCTGCTGGAATAGGAACTTTCGCGATGAGTGTTTTGAGTCCATTGCATTCAGCATATAAAGGAAATGCGATTGTTCCTGGTGGTAACTGTTTAACAGGCTTTAGGTGCATAACTGGAAGTTCGTTAACGATCTTATCATCGATTTCATCGATGCAGTTGCTTTCTTCATCCCATCTTGCACCGACAATCATGAGGCCGGAAACATTTGCTCCGACATCAGCTGGACTTTCTTTGTTGTCTGGGATCTTTGCTAAAAGATATGTTGTGTGTAGCATCGATTGATTCATGCGAGAGAACTTCACCATGAGAGCAGAAATGTAAGCGCGTGGATCAGCAAGACTGGAAATATCGATGACAGCAGGCCTCGCCATTCTCGCCCATTGGTTGTATGTTTCTGCGGCATAGCTGAGACGAGACATCCATGAATCAAGTGGACCAGGCCATGGCATGAGCTTTGTCCACTCTGGAGGGAGTTCTCCGAGTAAAAGAGATGGCGGGGTGTTGTATGGACACTTTCTGATGAGCTGTATTGCTTCTTGTTCCTTGAGAGCATCTCGCTCGAAAACGACATTGATTGGATCTGGCTTCGACTCCATCGGAGTGATTGTATCGAGTTCTGGGAGTCTCTTGATGAGAGAACTGAAGAAAATTCCACGTTCTGAGAAAGCAATTTCCTTCGGTGGTGGTAATTCTTGGTGCTTTTGGGCAACTCTTGGAAGACCAATAATTTCTGGATTGTCTTCATCAGATGAATGTGAAAGCAACTCTTGAAGCTCAAGAAGAGACTTTGGTGGGATATAAGATGTCTCAATGCCTAAGATTGGTGATTCAGGGATCAAATTATCCTTGTTCATGACTCTTTCGAATATCGCAGTAATTGTTTGAGCATCTGTTTGGTATCTTGAGTGTCCAGCATAGCACCACTGGAATGCGCTTCTTGTAGCTGCAAGTGTGAAACTTGATGGATCTTGTAAGTATGGTTTGACAATGTTTGATGCAAATATGAAATCAACTAAGCTGAAATGGCATCTTTCGGCGAATGTAACATCTTTGTAAAGATTTCTCTGAGCAATTGTTGCATGTGCAAGTGCAAGAGAAAGCGTAAGTCTGCAGCATTGAGCACCTGCGAAGAATTCTTGTGGTAAGCATTCCAAACAGTTCTGGATGATTCCCTTTGTTGAACTTGGCGCTTCAAGAGCAACCTTTGCTGCAAGATTAAGCAAACGTGGTGGGAATGAGCCGACATCTGTTGCACTGATGAACAAAAGAAAGTTATTGTGAGCTCCTCCTTTGGCAATGGCGTTATCGACAATCTCAATAAATCCTGGAAGGCTTTCGCAGTTTTCAAGCAAAAGCCAATCACCTCTCTGCATAGCAACATTCAGAGCTTTCTCAGCATTGGCTATTTGTCCTTGTCCGAGGCTCCTCACCTGCAGGTTATGGCCCTTTGAGATACGTTGGATGTATCTTCTTGGAGTAACACGTCCATGCAAAGTGATGATCAGCGGAGTGAGTGGTCCTGCGATCTTCATTGCTGATTTTATATCGAACTTAACTGGCTTAGAATACTCTTTGCCGAGTGTATGTTCAATGTAAATGCGCATAACAGACTCGAAGTTCTGAGGATTGAGTTCTCTTTGAAGAAGCAGGCATTGGAACTCTGTTAATCCTTCACTGATGCAACTTGGAATTGTCAGCAAATGAGACTTATACCACTCCTCGAGTTGGTGGGCTGAAATCTTCAATGTTTCTGGAATGTGCTTCAACTGTGGAAGAGTATTTGCGAGTGCAATGATTCTTCCCCAAGCTTTCTGAGATATATCTTTGACTGGAGGAGCTTCGATAGTTGGAACTGGGCTTGGACGCTTTAATAAAACGGCAAGCTCTTCTTTGGTGAGTCTTCTGTCAGCAATTGACATATCAGTTGCAACTGATAAAGCGAATTCAAGCTGATCATTTGATTTGAGAGCACGAGAAATGGAAGCAAAAAGTGCATACGAAACCTTAGGAATTATGTCGTCAATCTTATCATTAGAATCTGCAGTGAGTGTTGAATCAACAACATGTCTGATGAATGAGTTGGAGAATCTGTATGAAGCATTCTTGTTGCAAAGATGAGAAGCTGCATTGCTGATCAAAGCAACTCTGTTGGCGATTGGAAGGTATTCGTCTCTTTGCTCGATTAACTCATCGAATTTCTTCTGTGTTGCAGAAAGTGTCTTTGAACTCTCTAACAATGTCTGTTTGCAAGTTTCGAGTGTGTTGATAAGGATTTCATCATCAAGGATCTGATCTTGGCCAATTGTTCTGATCGTTTCAAGAATCTTATCATTGATTTGCTTGAAAACTCTTTCCTCGCAAATAATCTTTTCTCTTGCATCTTTGATCTTCTTGGCAAGCGATGGATTGACGATATCAGAAATGTGTAACAATTCTTGCTTTGCGAAGGCCTCCTTAGAGATCTCGAATTCGACAACAGTCGCCTTTGTGAATGCCTGTGGTGAAGGACTATCAGATAATGGAACGGTCATGTAGATTCTATAGTTTTCATCACATTCGGCAGCTTTATCACCGAGTTTGACATATGTCTTGTTATCTTGCTTGAATGTCTTTCGTGTTGTCAAGTTCTCGAGGGCAGCATCGAATGTTGATTCGACATCTTCAATTAAGATTGGAACGCCGAGTCTTATTGAGCTTTCGACTGTTCTGTTCAAGTTATGTGTTGTCGGGCGAACTACAGTGATTTGATGCTCTTCTTCAACCTTCTGAATGAACTTTGAAGCAATTCCTGTTGAGTCAAGGATGAATGGAGTTCTTTCGCTATTCATAATGATCGTTGCAGATTCGATGCAAACTCTATCATCAGGAAGTCCAAATGCGATCCAATCTCTAACAGTTGCTGATGAAACCATAGAACGAACAAATGAGAAGAATGATGACTGCTTGAATCCATTCTCACCGAGATAATTAAGAATCATGTTGTATGCATTATCTCTGTACAATGACGTCATTGGACCGAGGTAAACTAAGAATGCAGCGCAGATGAAAGCATCAGCAACAATTGACTTGCTGGCCTTTTCTGCTTGTTCACGATCTTTCTTCCAAGTGGCGTTGTTGTCGCTCAAGATTTGAAGGATTCTTCTGGCATGAACCATTCTGTTCTTGGCAGCAGTAATGCCTTCTGAAAGTTTCCTCTTTTCCTTGTTTGCTTGATCGCAACGAGCCTTGAGTTCTTCTATTGTGTCAGATAGCTTCTTAACATCAGCTCTGCGCTTCTCTAGGACTTCCTGATCATTGGAAACTGCGTTTTGCTTGTTTCTGATCTGTCTCTCCTTTGGCCGAAGGTTGTTATATGTGATTTCATAGTTATAGAGTGATGTCGCCCACATGCAAAGTGACTTAGCAGCAACAGAAACTCTTCCAACTTCACTTTCTTGGAAGTTAGGGTTGGATTCAACGTATGGTTTGATCTTTGTCAGCAAATCTTGAGGAACGTGGTTCTGATAGCTATATTTAGAGGAAATTCTGCTGATGAAAGTAGGATCACTGAGTAATTGAACAGCTGACTTCCAGCTGACGTCGACTTCAGCAAGAATGCAAATGACTTCCATAACTGTTTTAACAACAAGCGGAGGTTCACCAAAGCTACGCAAATCCATGATATCACCTCTATTGAGGCCTTTGAGTTGTGCAATAGCATTGGTAAGTAATGGCTCGACGTTGTTGTATTCAGCACGCATTTCTCCATTAAGCTTGTCGATTTCATCGAGTTTAGCTTTGACATTCTTTTCTTCATATCTCAATCTCTGCGCGAGCTTCTCATATGTAACTTCATTCTCATTGATATAATGTAATAGTTGATCGGCTTCTAGGCACATGCTTTCGTAGCGTGGCTTTTGTTCAACTAATTGGACTTCTGTAGTTTGAAGGAATTCAGCAACATATTTGAGTTTGTCGACACCTTCTTGAAGATGCTTCTGAAGAATTTCATTATCATCTTTGCGCTTCTTAACAAGATGGATGAATGTCGAAAGGAATGTAACGAAAAGAGATGGCGTAATAATATAGTTCTTTCCTTCTCTCTGCAACATCTTCTGAGCTATATCGGAAGCTGTATGATGAACGAAAACTGCTGCATTAACAATTTTCTCTTGATCTGGCATTTCTGCGAATGAAGCCGTAGCAATGGACTTAAGTGAGTCATCTGGAAGTGGTTCATAGTAATCGAAGATAGTTGCGTTGACAATTGATGGTGAGTTCTCAAGAATCTTTGGTGTTAATGTATCCAAAAGAATGAGAACATGAAGATACTGCCAAACTCTCCTTCTATACATGTTTCTGAGAGTGATAATGGATTCATTTTCACCAATTTGCTTTGCAGTGAAAACGAGTTCATTGCATCCTTTGTCGATCTCGTCAGCAGTTAAGTATGCAAGTGGATCTCCTCCAGACATCAAGATTGACAAAGCATTGGTGAATGCTAGATTCCTGAGTGGCTTCTCTCTAACAACAAGAACAACTTTCTTTCCTGCAACACCGGATTTAATGATAGAAGATTTAATATCATCGATCTCGTTTGCATAGATTGTATCTGCACCGGCAACGAAAATACCAAGTTTTGCAACTGTTGTCTTTCCAGATCCAACACTTCCATAAACAACCATATGGCCGAATGGGCGTTTGAGGACTTTCATCATTCTTGTGAGATGTATTCCTGAAGCGCGAAGAGGCAAAATCGTTTCTGATTGGATTCTCTTTGCGTTTGTAATCTCTGTGATAATTCCATTCAGCTGAGTGATAATATCTTCTTCCTTGAGCTCCTGATAGTTCTGTTTGAGGTTGTCTGCATTGCTGATAGAAAGATCGGCGAAGAACGTCTGATTGAGAGTTTCAAGAGAAATATCAACACCTACTTTTGTCTTGATTGCTTGAAGCAATGAATCTTCGAAGTACTTTCTATCAATAGAATCGATGATTCTATCACCAAATGTTCTAAAGATTTCGCTGAAAACGAGTCTCAAGAACATCTCTTGGTTTGTGACAGTCTTTGAGCCAACATAAAAAACGCTATAAGTTGCTCTGAACAAATCATGTAGCGAGAAGAGATAATGTGGATGTCCATCTTTCTTTGGAATGTTTGCAGCAAGTTTCTCGTAGAAAATTGTGAGTGCACCCGCAACTTTGGAAACAGATGTTCTTACGCCTTCATCGAATTTGGCAAAGTAAACTTGATAGATTGATGATATAATCGAAGTCAAAACTGTTGTATCCGGTTTCGTGTAATTGATTGTGTAAGCATTTGCTGAAATGCTATGTTTGATTGGTGCTGTATTGTCAGCAATGCAGATCATAGAAACATTACGAGTTGGATATGATTTATATGTTGGTTCGAGTCTAATGCCTGTTCCATTAAATATAGATCTGATGATTTCGAGAGGCTCTGTTGCAATTGGTGAGTTTGCTCTATCAATGATGATGACACCTTGAGCCCTTCCATGTGGCTGTAAGAACTTTCCACCAACTTTTTCAAGGCATTGATAAATTGCTTGTCTTGCATCACTTCCTTTTGTTAGTGGTGAGAATGTTATTGTAGAACTTGTTTCACCCTCTTTCTCGAGTGTTGAAACGCAGAACTTGATCAGCTCAGACTTGCCAGAGCAAGGATCACCTGTAAGGATGATGTGCCTATGAGCTCCCAGCATGTGCTTGATGATTGTTGAAATTCTCACTGTTTCTGTTGTCTGTACATAAGCAATGTTAGATCTGATATCTTCCATAGATAATGTGACTTCAGATTGATCATTGATACCGAAGTGAGGAACTTGTTCAAGCCATAATGACCATGTTCCGTTATTTGTGTTAACAGCGTAATCGAACAAAATACCTCGGTTCGGGAAATCAGCAAGATTTCCTAAAGCATCTCTAACGAATGATTCAAACTGAATTCTAAGAGAATTAGAAAGGAATCCACCATAGCTCCAAAGGAAGGAGTAAGCGAAGAGTGAAGAAATAATTGATTGACCTTCATGTGTATCAGCAATTTCTTTGCCCTTCAACAAAGAAGTGAAGAAGGAGAAGAAAGTATCGATCATGTTGAATGGAGAGTTTAAACCGCAAATCTCATTGATGAAATCAACACCAGGATTGATTGCTGCTTTGACGCATTCATCAATTCTGGCAATTAATCTCTTCTTCTCACCAAACAATGGATAAATTCTTTCTTCAAGAGCAGCTTTGACGAATGAACTTGTTCCGAATTCCTTAGATGAAACATTCATAATTGTGCAGCAAGATAATAATGCTGGTGATGCCTTGGAAATATCGTTTGTCTCGAACACAAATTTCATTGATGGAGGAACAATATATGAAGCGCTACTTCCAAAAGAAATCTTGTGATTGAAATCAAAAGCAGTTCCAATGTGATCTGTCCAAACTGGATCGATTTGGCCTTCGAAAATTACCCATTGTTCACGATTATTCATTATCTGAACTTGGCTGAGAAGAATTCCAATAACACCATCACTCCATTTACCATCAGCATCAATGCATCCGAACAACTCTTTCTGTGTGAACTTACTTGGAGAAATAATAAGTTTGTCAAATGGAAGATATGATTCGTTAGTTTCAGCAATGATTGCTCTGGCTTCTTCAAGGACTCTGATGATTGATGACTTACCACATCTTGGATCTCCTGTTATGATGATTCCCTTTGGCTGCTGCGAGCACACTTGAAGCTGAACAACTTTGTTGTATTGATAATCGTTCATCTTCAACTGAGCCTTCTGGAATGCAGTATCAAGGTGGATCGAGATTTCATCTTGAGGTGGCTGAACTTCTGGGAATTGACCAAATTCATCGATAAGAAGTGTAACAATGATATCCTGGTCATCCTTTGGAAGAAGTGGTAAAAGTGTGACAGCAATCGCTCTTGCAACATAAGTGCTTTCGGAAGCAACAAGTTGGCCACTGACCTTCTTTGCCTCTGCAAGGCATTGAATGATGTTTCTGGCTGTAAGGAATGGACTGGATTGCTCTGAAACAAGTGCTCTTGCATGCTTCAAGAATCCTGTAATCATCTCTGATAAGTTTGCTGTATTTGCAAATCCGAAAACAAACAATAAGTTTTCGCTGATCGCTTGTAAGTCTGGCTCATAGATATTGATTGGCCTGAGTGTCTCCTTCAAGTTCTCAGGAAGTTTGTTGTAATATGTTTGAGTGTCTGGAGCTGTAATGAATAATCCGCAGTTCTGTGTGAGTTGAACATCAATTCCATCAGATTCGAACTTCTTAGCTTGCTCGATCTTGGCGATGTTGATTCCCTGATATTGTTCAGCAACAGCAGAGATTACGTCCTTGTGAAGATCTGTGAATCCTTCCAAACAAAGCCAGAATCCGCCCATTGCAGCACCTTTGACGTAAGACATGATTTGTTGAGTTGTAAGGCAGTGTTGACAAGATTTAACTGCAGCGAAGCAACCGAATATTTCAGCCAATGCTAAAACCAAACTTGATTTGCCAGAGTTAGAATCGCCAAGGATTGCGCCATGATAACCTCCTTTGAGGATTGAGAAAATGGAACTATAATTCTCGAAGATTAATGGTGTAGCAATGAACTTTGTCGACTTTCCGATGTATTCATAACCGTATTCGAATGTTTCGAAGTTCTGAGATACAACAAGATCTTTGCTGTTCTCATCCCATCTGTAAGTGAGCTGTTGAGCCCACAGTGGATCACTGATGCTTGTTACTTGCTTGTCGATCATTGTTTGAACCAAATCCAAGTAATAAATGTCGTTGAGCATCAAAGGCTCGATCTTGTTCTTCTCAACTGGATGAAGATCCAAATGAGTGAACTTAGTCATGTTCTGAATATCAGTCTTAATTATGTTCAAAACATCAACGAGTCCTTGGCTTGGATTTGCTGAATTAAGGGCTTCTTCTATTGTCCTGCATCTCTCCAAAGCTGAGGCAACAAGAGAACACTGAATTGTGCAGACTTGTGTCCAGTCTTCTCTTATCATGTCATGATACTTCTGTTGAGCGTTTCTGATCTCTGTCTTAACTGTTCTCTGCATTGACTCGCAAAGGCCGAGTAACCAGCTCTCGATGTTTGTATGGAATTTAACTGGTCTGAGTTGTATTCTTTCACCCAAGTCGTTCAATGCAAATGCAATTGATGGAATGTGGCCTTCCATGATGAACTCGACGTTGTGAATACCAGAGAAGAGCTTTGGAAGATAAGGAATGAGAGCTTGGTGGTCTTTCATCTTTGACATGAGATTGATGAGCTCTCTGTTGGATAGTAAGTAAAGGCGTGGGAATGTGGAGCGCTTCTGCTCAAGGAAGTTATCAACGCTCTTGTAGATTGTGTCGAGAGATTGATTTGCGAGAACAAGGTCGTTGATGATGTTTCCTGTATTGCAAAGCTTGAATGCAAGAGGATCGTCTAAGGCACGTTGAGAGAATGATTTCCATGACTTTTCGACTGCCGAAAGATCTCTCTGTTCTGCAGAAAGTTGTCGAGCAAGTTCTGAATTCTGGAAAATTTCGCTGATGAAAACAAATTGTTTCTGGCATTTGTCGACTGTTTGGATTGCTGACTCGAACGTATTGATATATCTGATCCATTCTTCAGCGCGAGCACGATGTTGGGCGACGTATTTCGAAGCTCTGATAGATGATAATATAGATTTGGCATCATCGATTGATGACTGAATTTGTTCGATGCCTTCGAGGAAATATGCATTCTTGTGGTTCTTGAGTGGTGTTAGACTGAATTGCAAAGCTTCTATAGCATTCTTCATATTGTTGAGCTGATCCAAGAGCGCTTGTTCGTTTGTGGCCTGCTCTGATATAGTCCTGATCTTGTCGACATAAAGATAAGCCTTGAGTTCAACAAGTTTGCCGAATACGAATTCTGGATCGTTGAAGAATGTATCACCAAGCAATTTCTCGATCTGTTCTGTATGTGATTGCTTGAGGGCAGGATTCTTGAGATCGGAGATAATCGGGACCATTGCTGCGAAGTAATCGACCTTCTTCTTGAGATCCTTGGCAACTGCATTGTCTTCAAGACCAGCAGCAACAGTATCTGCTTTTGTAACGAAATCTTGGATTTCCAAAACCATTTTATCTGATTCGACAGCCTGGAAACTCAAGTTGCACCATTCTTCTGACTTTTGAGCCCAGAGGAGCTTTGTATCCCAAAGCATCTTCTTCAGGCCAACATTTGTGAATAAGTGCATAACATCGTCGAAATCTGTTTGTGGAATCATCATCGCTGCCTGGTATCCGTTGTATTCTTGCGATAGTTTATGAATTTCTTCTGTTTGCTCGACAATGTCTTTGAGAATTTCGAGAGCTTCCTGAGGTGTTGTTTGTAAGTTCGAAAGTTTTTCATTGTTAGACAACAAAACTACTTCAATAACTCTTGCATGCAAAGCAGCGCAGCTCTTATCGAGCATAGATTGGAATCTTGGTTGAAGAATTTGTCTGTTATCATCTGCATATGATAATGATCTCTTGACTGAATCGAATATTGGTATAAGTTCTGCAAACATGTTAATTTCATCTTGAGGAATTTGTCCTCTATTTTCGTTTGCAAGCATGTGCATATCTCTGATAGCATCTGATAAGTTATAAAGCTCTCTGACTGTCTCTTGGTTCTTTTTAACAGCATTAAGATAGCCAACAAACTGTCCGACATTATCTGTTTGAAGCGATAATTCATGATAAGCTTGTCTAACGCGTTCGTTGTATTTGACGAGGAATTTGTGCGAAATTGTCTTGAGCGCTCTCTGGATTTCTGCCAAACATTGAGATGGTGACTTCATGAATAGTTTCTTCATTGAAGAAATATTGCATTCATAAAGTCCGACATCATAGACTTCTTCTATCTTGCTAAGGAATTCTTCTTGATCACGAAGCTCCTTAATAGCTGCTCTAATTTCAGATGCGTTGACTGTTTCTTTATCGAGAAAACTGACATCGAATTTAAGATTCTTTTCGTAAATTTCGATTGCAGGATTGAAGTTTGTCTTGAAGAAATCGAGTAATTTGTATGAATGCTGCATCATTGACTTGATGTTCTCTATAACCATCTTGTATAATGGATCGTTAGGAAGAATATGTGTGACATCTGGCGTTGATAATTTCTTTTGTTGTGTTGGACTCGCTTCGATCGCGCTTGTTATGTATTGTTTGAAAACTGGATTGTGAATGATTCTTGGAATTGAGCATAATAATTTAACTGCGCTCAAACGAACTGACGTAATTTGGTTAATAACTTCATCGAATGTTGGTAACCACTTGAATCCTTTCTCATATAAACCATCTATCGATAAAACTGGTTGAGCAAATGTTGCTGCAGCTGTTGCTTTCATATTTTCGTAAATATATCTCCATTCGAAAGGAATATCGAGATCCTTGAATTCAGAATTGTTATATCCAACCATAGAAGAGCCAGCACTGAATCTATATGAAAGAATAGAGAATAATTCAAGCAAAGAAGCATTACAAATTTCTCTTAAGTTATTAACAATCAAATAATCAGCCATTCTCACGAACCTCACAACCATTTGGCATAAAGCGTTGTGGACTGCTTTGTTGGTATATTTGAGATTTGTTGCAACTTCGTAGGTTGATTTAGAATCGACGTTCTTTTGCTGTTTTTCGTATTGTGCGATTAATTGATTTAATGGAGATTGACTTTCTTGATTTTTATCGCGATCGTTGTGCGATCCTGTGTCCATTGACTTCTCACAAGCTGTTGCCATAATGCCAACGAGATTATTAAAGAATTGATCGAGAGTTTCTTTCAACTCTTTGTGATTTCTTGCATTTTCTTCAACAAACGCACCAACTGTGTAAGTCTTCTTAGGATCGATGGTAATGATCTTAATATTGCGAAGATTGTTGAGTTCTTGTTGTATTTTGATAAAAGCAGGACGTAAAGTTGGATTTGCGAAGAATAAGTTTGTTGTCAATGAAATTTGTGCGTTGTTTTGCTTCTGGTTAAGAATATTTCGATGCCATGTCTTGAAATGCCTCCATTGTCGCTGATATTTAAAGAAAGGAATTGTCATGATTTGCGAAAATAGAGCATTTTCACGCATCCACTGATCAAGAGGAATGAAATCTACAACAGGGCGGTTGAAATGAGTAAGTCCTTTCAAACTTAATGTCCAAAAATTGGAATCTTTCATCTGCGAAGCCAGAATAATTCGCAAACATGTCGGATGCTCAGAATCTTCGATGATATTCGATGGTTCTAAGTAAACATATTCTCTCGTATCTAATCCAGCTTTCGCCCTTTCAATATATTCGATCGGATCTTTCGTAAGCGGTAGTTTTTGCGGCTCAGATTCGATTGGTGTTGGAACATCAGCTACTGCTGGTAATGGTGGAAGCACTTTGGACTTCATTTGAATTAATGGAGATTTTAATCTTGGATGATTTTTGCTTAATGTCGAATTAAAAGTAACAGGATGACTATGAATCGCTTGTTTCGGAACCAGGCGACCAAGTAATTCCTTTGAATGCTTATTAGGAATGTTACTTGGGCCTGGAAAAGTCATTTTTGATATTTTTTTGTTCGTTTTTTTCTACTTTTTGTTATTTTTCTATTTTGACTTCAAATATATTTATATTTTCCATTAAAACAGAGAAATGCAGCAGAATTTTTGCGAAATAAAACATATATAATTTGAAATTTTGATTATTATGTTTCAAGACAAAATTCTCTCTTTATTATCTTTTCTATAAAGAATATAACTTAAATACAAAAGCTTATTTTCCAATTTTGGCATATATATAATAATCAAGATATTTTTTCTTCTGTTTATCATAACCATATCACATTTTGCATTTGACTTTATCATATCTTTTCAATCATATTTATGGTGTGATCTTTATATGCTATTGAATAAATATATGCAATTTTTGAATATTGTTCTGAAAATATGTGATTTTGATTTTTAGAGTATGAAATTTTCCCCAACTTTGTGAATTTTTGATGACATGTAAGGAAAATAATATATTTACAAACAAACAAAATAATATAATTATTTGAAGAGTTGATTGTTGCCCATCTTGATAACTTTCCTTTGCGTTGGTACTATTTCGACCTGTATCTTTCCGCATTGGACTCTCAGCCTCTCAACAATGCAGATAATTCCTCCAATGAAATGTTTTTCGTGATAAGTTGCTGCGTGAACTCTGACTCCGATGCAAGCTCCACAACTGCAGCAGGCACGTTCATATGCAGCTTTATCAGCTTCATAGTACACATCGAAGGAAAATGAGAGCTTTACATTAGTTAAATCCATTCTCCTGATTAAGAAGAAGTCGTCTTCTGGTCCAGCACCTGTCAGCTCTCTGACACCGACTTTAGTAACAGGGAATGTCTGTCCATTGTGGACGCGAGTGCACTCAATAATCTTCTGTCCACAATCAGCACAGTAAAAGTCTGTAGGTGATTCTGGCTTGATAGAGAATTTTTGTGGGAATCTTGTCATCATATCTGAATAGAATTTCGTTAATCTTGCTTTGATTTGATTCAAAGGAACGCCAACAGCAATGTTGTTCTTCAGCCACTTCGGGAATCTTTGTAACTCGTTGGGGAATCTTTTATCGATCAAAATCACAGCGCCATAGTCGTTTCTGTGTCTTATACATCTGCCAATTGCTTGGAATAATGCTCTGTAAGCTTGAGCATCATACCAACTCGATCCTCCATTCTTGAATCTGGAATCATTGTATTCCCGCTTTAGGCGAACTTCTAAATCATAAGCCATTGGAAATGGAATACCAAAGGCAAAGACGGCACGAGCCTGTTCATCAATGAAGTCGATACCTTCACTGGATCTTCCTCTAAACACACCAATGAGGAAAGCGCCATTTCCACTTGATGCTGCAGCTTTATAGTTTGCGAAGAACTCGGGGTCTGAATCTGGCATTTCGTAGAATATTGGCTTGATTTGATCAATAGCATCATAGATTCCCAATCTCCTCCATGTTTCAAGCATCATCATTAAGAATGAATGGGAACTTACAAAGAACAAAACGCCATTAGGAATAACAGGAAGGAAATTCAAGAACATTTCTCCTAAAGCTTTGTTAATGTTTTGTCTCTGTCCATCACCTTCAAGAACTGAGTGCTTTGATGACATTATTGTTCCATTTGGTGTTTCTATGATTGTGAAACCTATAACTTGAGATGGATCGATAACATGTGGTGCTGACAATCTGATTGGGAATTTAACACCAAGTTCATCCTCAAATGTCTCAAGTGGTGTTAAAGTACCTGATGCAAGAATAACATTATGTGCTTCATGTGATGGTCTATAAAACACAGCTCCTGGATTGAGATTAAGACCATGGAAAGTATCCTGAGCTTGATCATTTTCATTTATAGTAACAGCAAGGCAATAGTCTTTGATGCCAGCGTAATTGTTCTTCATTGTCAATGCATAAACAACCCATTGTTGTTCTAGTTCACCACCAAGCATCATTGGAACTTTGTCTAAATCTCCATATTGCTCTGGGAAATTCATTCCGTTGGAGAACTTGAAAATGCAATCAAATGCTGCAACAAGTCTTGGATATGTTGCTTGATTCAAAGACCATGAATCAAATAAAGCTGCATTATCAGGAACTACATATTCCTTCTTTCCTTGATTCCTGAGCATCTTTGTAATACCATCAAACCATTGGTATTGCTTAACGAGCAAATCTAAAACAATCAAAAACGCTCTTCTTCTTGGTGTATCCTCAGGGAACTTTTTGAGTTGCGTTCTTATGAACATCAATGACCAATCCAAGAAATCTCTTGATTGGTGGAAGCTTCCGCCATCTCTGCATGAGTTTTCAATGTTATGTGCTTCATCAATGATCAAATATACACCTGAAAGATCGAGTTGCATTTGACCTTTGATCTTTGGATCTAAAAAATAATTATATGGACAGAACACGATATCTGCAGCCATCATCATTTTCCTTGATATCACATATGGACATCCTTTATATCTTCTGCACCAATCTTTCAAATCTTCAATCTCGAATTTATCATTGGCACCTCCTGGCTTAAACTCTTTAGGAATCTTATAGGTTTTATCATACGGGCATCCACCCGCCTTAAGAAGATCATTGCACTTGCTGTCTACATCGCTCTGATTCATAACTTTCGGATTGATGCATACTTGAGCACGCGAAGCCATGATAACCATCTGAGGATGAAATGGTAATTTCTTCATTTCTCGAACGAGCTGTTTGAGTTGTTGATGTGTGCGTGTTGCGTACCATATCTGTCCTTTGTGTTGTTTCTGTTTTACGATGAAATCTGTTGAATATTCGGGTGAATTTTCATTTTTATCTGATACCGGATATCGTGGGATTTTGTCTGGATCCATTCCTTTCGTAAGCAGTGGTGAGAAAATTTCCTGTCGTGAGTTGACTAATGAAAAAGGTGGGAAAAATCCGAGATAACTTTTCACTATAGGAGTATCTATTTTGCCTGATGGTTCGATAGTTGTCTCCTTGAGGTGTTTTTGGAACGCTAATGCTGCGGCAAGAAGCGCTGCGGACTTTCCTGTGCCCGTAGGTGATTCAAGAATTGCGTTCTGTCCATTTCTCATCGATCTAATGACACCTGACATCAGTGCCATCTGTGCGGGATACGGTTTCTCGTGAGGAAAAGAGACATCGACACCTGCGATGAGAAATTTATGTGATTCATTCATATTTTGATTGTTAAACGTCTGCTTTCAATAAAGATTTTGTTATTTTATTTGGTTTCGAATCTTTTTATCAAATAAATCTCAATTGTTGGGAAAAAATCTCAAGAAATAAAATTCACAATTGTTGATTCAAATTTAGCCGCGGCTAAAAAAAAATGAGTCATCATTATTTTTGGGAGAATAACACACAGAGCTTATGTGTGAACACTTGGAATACTTTTTTTCAAAAAAGCATATTTGTGATTAGATTTACCTATTTATCATCGACAACAGCCTATTTTACGTTATGAAAATGCTATACAATGGGAATATATTATATTATAATGAGTAAAGCACATCATGGCAAATCAATGTTTTTGATGCAAGATATATCTAATATTTTAATGAAATATAGACTTTGTTAGCTAATTCTTTAATATATCATGCACAACAGTATTTTGTACATTGAGGTTCAATAACTAAGCAAAAAGTTAATCCAGTGAGTTAAAAAACGAGTTTCGCCGACTTTGCGTATAAAAATTTAATTGCCCTTGACACATTTGCAACGTATTTATATTATTTTATAGATATCACAATGCAAATATGGTAAACATCTCATTGCCTTTCTGATGTCTATGTGTTCTTTTCAGTAACCATTGAATTCATCAACTTGTTGAAATCAATAAAGAATCAAATAATAAACCATCATAATGTCATTTAAAATCATATTCGCTATATCATTTGATAGGTTTATCACGAAATTGATCCACATCACAACAAATTTTATACTTCAAATCAATATATCGCGTGGAATATACTATAGTAAACATATGCTATATGATAATATATCAAATATATGTGTTTTAAGTATAGAGATCTTTTATTAAAAACAATTATCAAACAATAAAAAACAACTAAAATAATTATAATGAAAAAGACGGTGCAGGAGGTTCTTCTATCTCCTTTTGATTTGGCCTTCCTATATCTTGCACAGATACTTTCTGACCATCGGTTCTGCAAAGAACTAAATCCGCAAGTTTCTGAGCTTCTTCGAGTGCTTGAATGTAGCAAACTTCTTTCTTTGTGTTTTTGACTCTTTCATACTTGCAAAGAGCTTTCTGAGTCTTCTCCCATTGGTCAAGGAACTTAGGAATGCCGCCGTGAACATTATCATCGAGAATGACTGGTTTCAACTCATTTGCAATTCTCAACATGATTGATTGTGTTTCACCTTCAAGCATGTCCTGTGGAGTCTGGCATGTCGAAATAGTATCCATTCCACGTGTTAAGTCAATGCCGTATTCGTCTGTTGGCAGCAAAAGTTCGAACTTGTTGCAAGAAATGACATAATTGCATCTCGTCAATGAATATTTGACGTGCTCGATGAAATTTGCTTTGTTTGTGAACTCATTGAAGGGTGGAACTGGGCCAAGAAGAACATCAGCATCCGCAAGATTATCGACGAACACTGTTAAGTTCTCATATCCCATTGCTGATGAAAGAATTGAAGGAAGTGATAGAACGCATGTTAACCAGTTTTCTAACGCTTCATCATTCCTCCATGTTTCTGCAAATAATCTTGCTGCAACATCAATGTCATCGTAAGGGTGCAGTCCCTTTGAAGGCTGTTCGAAATCAAGTATTGAGAGCATTTGCTTCTTGATTCTTGGAATATATTGCATTGATGATGGATTTTGCGATGACAAAGCTGTAAGAACTAAGTCAAGCATCTTCTTATATAACTTAGCAGGTTCTTTGACTAACTTTGCAATCTCTTTGGCATCGAATCCAAAGAT
This sequence comes from Trichomonas tenax, assembly GCA_023091735.1. NCBI lineage: Eukaryota > Parabasalia > Trichomonadida > Trichomonadidae > Trichomonas > Trichomonas tenax. Next base: position 22,109 of record JALKBU010000355.1, read on the forward strand.
GAAATGTGATTTCCAGCGTCCACAAGCAACGAGTTGAGAAGTATAAAGTTTTGCAAATGATCTCATTAATGATGGAACGCCTGAATTTGGAGGTCCAACAATGTTCACTTTAATTATGTGATGGATGGAATCTGGTCCTGCTACCAATGCATGATTTGCCAATGTATCATAAGCCAATCCATCATTTAATGGCTCGAAAGCAGATTCTTCTTCTCTGTTAAAGAAAATCATTTCACCAACGTTCTTCTGCCACAACTGCGCTTGTTCTGTTTCCTTCTGAACCAAATCTTTAGGTGCTTGAATATCTGGTATTCCAAAGTTTTCTGGCGCAGTTATTCCGATTGAATCTAATTGATTCAACGAAGAATAAGCAGTAATAGTCTTTCCATCAGCATCTTTCATCGAAGATTTCATACTTGCAGCTCTTACACTTGCAATTCTCGATCTAGCAATAGATCCAGCATCTGATCCGAAACGACTTCTAAGTGTTTGTGATACAACAGAAATTGGCATTGAATCATCAATTGCTTCTGAAACTGAACTGCTTGACATTGATTTTTGATCCTCAGAAACGACCTTTGACAACTTTGAAGATCTTGCACTTGTTCGTGAGGAAACAGAGAATTTTGATGAACGAACTGGGTGTTCTTCCTTCTCTTGTGCTTGAATAGCTTCGATTTTCTGTATTTTTGTTTTAATAATCAAATCTTTCTTTTCTTTCGCCTCTATTTTTGCTTTTTTGAGTTTGTTTTTGATGTCATTCTCAGGAACTTTGAATAGCTCGTACTTTTCTGTAATAGCTTCAGTTAAATCAGTCGTTGCTTGTTCGATTGGAACAAAATCATCTGAAATTTCAGTAACATAATAAGTTTCTCCTGCTGTTAACTCTGCAGGTGACTCAATTGTTTCTCCGTCGATGTTCAAAAATCGTTTTAAATTTGGCTTATTAAAAATTTTGCAGCAAGATTTGATCATAGAGTCGATACTATCAAGAATATGAACTTTTTTCTTGTTTGCTGAATCATCTTCCAACAATACATAAATGAAATTATGCAGTCTGGGAGATTTATCGCTATTTTTCATATTAATGCACGTTTAAAATTATATTTACGTGACATATTTCAAATATTATGTCATGTAAAATAATAAAAAGTGACATATGATTTTTTCTTATCTTCTTATTTTCACTGGCTCATTAGCTGAAGTATGCTACAACTCAGTGATTCAGCTTGAAAATTTTGCCACGAAGACAAAACTCGGTATTGTGTATGATGAAAACGACGCAAGATTTAAAAAGCCAACAATCACAACAACAAACCCGCCATTCAATGATGCATGGAACTGGGTTATCTTAGATCCATCAAATCCGAAATCTACAGACTTGGTTAAATGCGGCCAAAATGTTATGCTTTTCAATGCATACCGCAAGATCTATCTTAACACGAGATTCGATGATGTACAGAATAAGCAAATTGTTTTCGCTTCTAAAGTCCCGAATGATAAAATGTCTCTTTTCACTTTAGAATGCAAGCAAAGCGGATATCTTCATCAGCACGATGAATTCTTCTTCAAGAGTGAAGACGCGGATTGCTACATATATACTTCTTTTGAAGCAGAGCATTCAGAAATGCAAAATGCTTTCTTAGTCAACTGCTCAATGCTTAGTCCAAAGAGCATTTGGTATATTGAGGGTGGCATTTTCATTTTACCGCCAAGTGAAGAAAAAGAATCGATTTCTAATGAATTGTAAATATATAACTTATGCAAATCGAAAAACAATATCAACCATCATATAGAATTTATGAATATATTATAATGGTCAAGCTGCTTTTGTTTCTTTTTAAAAATAGAATGTGATGAAAAATATTTTGAAAAAGTCGATTTGACTTCGTTGTGAAATAATTAAATGGTTTTATGGATAATTTGTATAAAGAAGAAAAAAAGAAAATATCAAATTATTTTGCAGCAGGAGCAGCTTGCTCGCCACCCTGTGGTGCAGCATTTTCGCCCTCAGCTGGCTTAGCTCCGTCATCTGACTCTTCGAGTAATTTCATGTTATCAGGAAGTTTCTTCGCACGCCTGGATCCTAGAATAACACCGAGGATGGAAAGGATGAGGAAGAAAGCGACGACAGCGATGATAATATAAGCAACTGTGTTAAGCTTAACAGCTGTTGTTGGTGTTGGAAGTGGTGTGGCAAAATCGCAAAAAACAGACATGCCGGTAGTTGCACCAGCCACTGTTGTCGGCATTCCATTCTTGAATATGCAGGAATAGTTGAGAATCGTTTTACCAGAAATGACTTTAATTTCAGAAGTTGTATTGATGACGTCAGTAGAATTCAACTCTAATGTACCAACAGACTGAGCGTAAATGGAGTGGTTACTCTGGCTAAATCTTATCTGTGTGCCATTCAAGAATACGTAGTTACAAGATAAAAACAAGTCTGACCCACATAAAGCTGAGTTGTGATTGAAGTGGGATGCGTATATGGATATGTTTAGTTTAGATCCGTCTGCAAATATTGCGCCACCCTGTTGTGCGCTGTTGTATTCTAAATAACAACTTGAAATTGTGATGTTCAGATCACTGCTGATCTCCACAGCGCCGCCAAAGAAACTGGCCGTGTTGTTGAAAAAGTTAGTCTTTGTAATATTGACTTCGGAAGTAATGGTAACTTTTGACGAATTTGCCGAAGCTTGTTTGAAAACCAATGGAGATTTTAAGAATTTGGAGAATCTGGATTGCGTGATATAAGCGTTTGTTTTATGAATATTGAAGTATAAGAAATTGTTTGATAATTTATTTGCTTCTATGTTATGAAAAACTAGTTTCTTCTGGCCCATTGAGCTCTGCGATGTGTAGAAAGGTGAGTTAAATGTCTGTCGGGAGAGCGCTAAAGAAGAAACTGTTATGTTCATGTTATATAAAAAAGTTATTTTATTTTGTAAACCTTTTTAAAATTTTTTATTTGAAATATTGCTGATGTTTTTTTATTCGCATTTTAGTGGTTTTTGGATATCTTTGATACAAAATTCGTGGATCGGTCGACTTTTTGAAGTTTTATTGGTCAACAATGAAACGCAAAGTAAGATTCATCAGCCACCTTCATGGCACAGGTAAATGCATGGGCTTAGGAATATGATGAAATGGGAAAAATCAAAAGACTCCGTGAACAAACAATATGTTTCACATAATATTGGATTATTTTAACTGCTGTCTAAGTAGAACTGCAGGAAGATACCTTTGTGTGATATCTCCCTATGTCTACTACCCTCAATCTTGTAATAACCCCCATAGACAAATATCCTTTTTCATTTTTATTTTAAATATCGTTTCCAAATCTCTTTTCTAACCATTTGAGCAATGTTAAATTCGTTGTTTAACTATTGTTAATTGAAAAATTATTAGTAAAAGTTTATGAAAACATTCAAAAATATAGAAATTTGAAAAGTTTGAAAAATAAAAAATCATGGAATCAAAAAAGTATTATACTGGCGCCGTATTCATGCAAAATCTGAAAAATTAAATATTTATGCCATGTATAGTGACATAAAATTGATTTACGTGTCAACGAATTTTCACGTTTTTTATTTATAATTAACAATATGGAAGAAACAACGAAGATTAAGTTTATTGACTCATATAACATGGAACGAGTCGAGTACATGAAGGCAGAGACAAAGCAGAAAATGCGAATGATTACAAAATTTCAAGATGAAATCAAAAATCTCCAAGAATTGATCGAGACTCACAAACAAGCCATAGAGAAATTCCAAGATTATACCGAAAGGAATCCAATTTCACCAAAAGCACATACACCAGATGAAATTCCAAAAACATCTTCTGAATCTACGAGAAATATTGTAAAAGAATGCGATGACATGCTTGCGAAGAAAAATGGAATGATATATGAATCTCCCACTACCGAAATAATTCTTCATACGCTTCAATCATACACAGATTTCGAATTATTTTTCCGTGACTATCCATTGGTTTACATCACTCTTTTCGATGAGAATCAACCAGACATAGACTATCGTTTGATATTCGAGACAATTGAAAAATGGGATATTAACAACCGCACAATATTTATTAATTCATTCTTCAAGAATTTGAACTCCGCAGCATCTTTGGTCTCGCTGCTTACGTCTATCGTTGAACATAATACAATCTCAGAAATTAGCGAATTTATTGAAACAAAATTACCAGCGATGATCAATGTAAATAGAGCAGTTTTCATGCAGATTGAAGGACAGAACTTAGTATTAGAAAAGCAAAGACTAAAATTCTCACAAAAATTATCAGGAGGTTTAATTTCACGCGCAATTAGTATGAATATGCCATTGGTTGCAACTAAAAACACAGTAGATAAAGGAACAGAAGATGCTGAGTTGATGAAACTCAACACATCAATGTTAGTTCAGCCAATTGATACACACAGACAAATGGACAATGATCCTGTTATGAAAAACAGAACAAGAGCACGCCCAAAGATGAGCAGCTTGGGAGATAAACAAGCTCTTGCGAGAGTTCTACAATCCAGTAAAAACTTTTCGAAGCCATTAAAGTTAGATAATCCCAGCGTGATGTTGGACGTTGTTCTTACAGGAATGAAGGATTCAGCTGGCGCTGTTTTATTATTATTCGATTGCATCGGTGGATTCCACAATATGGACTTGTTAACTGCTCAAATTGTGAGTCGTTTTATAGGTGAATCCATTCCTTTGATAAATCTTCGTGCTAAGTATCATTATTCAAAGAATACCCTTCAGAATGCTCTCGATGTTCTTATTAAACTCGCTGCTGTAAGTGATCTTAAAGAATTGAAGACAAATCTTTGCGATGGTATTGCACAACAGTTCAAATGTGAAGCTGTTACGTGCTTTAAAGTTATGAACAATGGAAAGTTCTTTTCGATTGGTAATGAAGGAGAAACATTTCCAGCAAAATCAGGACTTGTTGGCGAAGCAATTGCAACAAAGAGATCAATGACTCTTTCAAATCCAGAGTTATCAGTTTTGTTCAATCCAGCAACAGATAGATCAAAAATGATTGTTCCATCTAAATCAATCTTAATCAGTCAGATCTATAACGCACAAGGAAATGTTGCATATTCTATCGCTTTATATAACAAGATTAATTTTGATGAATTTTCGAATGATGATTTGATCACGCTTGAAATGCTTTGTCATAACATTAACAACATTTTCGAAAGTGTTGGAATTACTCATGAACTCACAAAGAATGCTGAAGGATCTAAGAATGTTTTCAGTGTTTATGGAAAGATCTTCGACACACTTGAATCAATTCCAGACGTTGGTGATGTTATTGAACTCTCCAAATTCTTATCACATCAGATATCAGACTCAATTAACAAGAATATAACTTTCTATATCTATGACGAGGCTCTTCAAACACTTAAATGCACAGATACTTTATCAGGTTTCGAAGTCAGCATAGATGAAACTTACAGCCTAGTTGAAGCATTCAAGAAGCAAGAACCAATGGAAGAATTATCAAATGAAGAGATGGTAATGTCTCAGATCTTCCCTCTAGAAACAGGTCTCATCAAAGTTAAAGTTGATTCTCCCATTTCTATCATTCAATCTAAGATGTCAATGATTGGTTGGAAACCAGTTCCTCAAATCACAACTAAGTCAATGCTTGAGATCAAAATTGAAAAATTAACAAATGTTCAACCACTCAAGATTCAACCAATTCGTCCTAAGTCATCAATCATTGGTATTGTTGGCCCATGGGCTAAAGTATGCAGTCCATTGATTTCTCTTTCAGTAATGTCATCAAAGCACATTCAGACATTAATTACATTAGCGAACTTCGCAAAAGATATGCCAAGTGATAACACAACAGTCGAAATTATCTTCAATGATTTAGTCAAGAGCAGTGTTTTCTCATCATTTTCAGCCTTTGCTGCAAAGAATTCAGGTGCTTTAATTCGTGAATTTATCTCTCCAATCGAATCATTTTATGTACCTCCTTCAAGGCCATCATTGTTTGTAAGAGACAACAGACTTGATTTTGGATACAATGTTCTTGCATGCAAGCTTGAAGATTTGATATCAGACACTCAGAGTATGTTCCAAACACTCGGCGTATCATTATTCTTTAATGATACTGTTATGTCACAGTTCTTCGATGTCATTCGCTCAAAGCACTCTCAGCATAAGTTTAGAAACTATAGACTCTGCTTAGATCATTTACAGTTCTGTGCTTGCATCGTTAAAGGAATGGAAGTCGAAAAATTGGACATTTTCTGTATATTCTTGTATTTAATTTGCTTGTATTGCGATATCAAGCCTTCAACAGTCTTGTTCTGTGCTGATTCACTCTGCATTGATCCACCATTCAACTGCGATAGAGATTATATCTTCAATCAGTTTATCAAGTTTGATAAAAGTGATACATTTGATGTTCTGTTTGATGCTGATCTTCCGACAATCATTTGTGCAATCAGCCGTTATTCTTACCTTTCTAGAAGCCAAGATGTTATGAAGAGGATGATCAACTTGAGATTTGAAGAAGAGAACGAATCAGATCCAGAAATCATTAAGTTTATCATCGAATATGAAATGCGTTCATTCATTATTCCATGCTGTGGTGAGTTCGCCAAGAGAAACATCAGAACAGACTCCTTCAGAAAACTTATCACAACAAATGCTTCATCAATTACCCATTCTGTATTTTAATTTTTACCATAATTTTTTGTTTGTATTTATTAAATCAATAACATGTTTACTTACCTTATTTCCTTCTTAAGTTTCAAAATGAATCAAAAGAGAATTGTTGATAATTTTGAAATATATTTAATTATCAATTAATAATAATGATATTAGAGTATAATACTTAACTCTTGCTTGAAATATAATTGATCATGTTTTAAAGGGATGATAATCAAAAGAAAGGGATTTTAGTGATGATTTTGTTTTATGACACGTAAAATCAATTAAGGCCAATTTGTCATGTAAACTCATTGCTAAAATTGTTTTTTATCAAAAAATTTTATCGTATTGATTTGCTATAATGTTGGATGATTTTGATGATATAGTTGATTCCAATGGAAAGGGAAACAACACAACCAATAATCCACCACCAAAAACAAGTCAAACTCAGCGATTTGCAAATCGACCAAATTTTCTTACCGCAAATGAACGAGAAAATCAATCGAAACAGCCAGAAAAGGCAAAATCAAAGAAATATCCATTACCACCAACAGATTTTTCAACGAAAAATGATCAAATTCTCGAAAACGTTGGATCAACATTGATTAAAGATTTTAGTAACGATGAATTCAGCAACGATGACGACAGTGACGAATTACCACCATCTTTATTCGGAATGCCGCCTTCAATGAATATTTCACCTTTATTAAAACAGCAACAAAACCAAGAAACCGAAAAATCTGCGCAGCCTGAAATTAGTGGATACCCGATGCAGCCACAAAAGAGTGCTTCATTCCATTTCTTTGGAACAATGAGCAGTGATCACTCAATGGAGCCACTTGAGAATCATAAAGTTTCAGACTCGATTACAGTTAAAGATTTACCTGATGAACCAGAAGAAAAACCAAAACAAGAAAATAAAATTATCGAACAGCCTAAGAAAGAAGAGAAAACACAAGAAGAACCAAAGAAACAAGAAGCGCACTTCAATGGATATCCAGAAACAGAACAAACAGAAAATCAAGATTTGTTCGGTGGATATCCAACAATTGATGATAATAATTACTCTGAAGAGTCTTCTATTTACAGCACCGCTGTTTCTGATGTCTCCAAGAGCCCATCAATCGAAGCAATGCAGTCTTCTCAAGAAGTTGGTGAATCAAATCTCGCAGCAAATATCGAAGAAGAAAACAAAAAAGAAATACCAATTTTCGGTAGAGCGCCAGAAAATGAACACAATCTTTTCGGACAGAAGCAAGAGAACGAATCAAATCTCTTTGGACAGTCTCAGTACAATTACAATGATGATCAAAGCTCGAATCTTTTCAATCAATATCCTTCTCAAGATGCCAATGTGTTTGATCAATATCCACCACAGAATGGAGGACTCTTCGACCAATATCCACAGCAGGATACTAATCAGTTCGATCAGGGCAATGACCAGTATTCACAACAGGATTCATTGTACAACCAGAACTTTGATCAATATCCACAACAAAATGCTGATCCATTGAATGATTTCGATGATCAAATCCCAGAAGATGATATTGATCCAGCACAAAACAAAGCTGAACAGAGGCCTGATAAGCATGATGAAGAACCAGACTTGTTCAATCAAAAACCACCTGCTGAGGAATCAAATATTTTCGGTCAACCTCCAAAGCAGGAATCAAACTTATTCAATGCACCACCAAAACAAGATTCAAAACTCTTCCAGGCTCCACCTCCACCAAAGGTTTACACACAGCCACCAAAACCAATGACATTCGCTCAGCCACCGAAAGTTGCAATTCCTCCTATCAGACAATATCCAAAGCCAGAGCAAGTGCAGTCTCCCAAACAAGAACCAGTACAATCACCAAAACAGGAACCAAACTTGTTCGCACCACCGAAGCAGGAATCCAATTTATTTGCTTCACAGCCACCAAAAGTTGCAATTCCTGCAGTTAAACAATATCCAAAACCAGAACCAGCACAATCTCCTAAGCAAGAACCAAAGCAAGACTCAAACTTATTCACACAACCAAAGCAGGAATCCAACTTATTTACTCCACAGTTACCAAAAGAAGAAACAAATCTCTTCAATCAACCACAGCAGGAATCAAATCTCATTGGACAGCCAAAGGAAGAAGAGTCCAACTTGTTCAATCAGCCTCAGCAACAAGAGGAATCGAATCTATTCAGCCAATCTCTCCAAGAAGAGATCGATGAAATCCCAGAAGAAGAATCGAACTTATTTGGACAAAAGGCTGCAGAAGAAGTTAACGAAGCTCCAGCAGAAGAAGAACAAGGATCATCGTTATTCGGACAGAATACAGGATCAGGTCTTTTCTCGGCTCCTGCGCCAGAAAACGATAACTCATTATTCGGACAACCACAAGAAAACACAAATTCATCATCATTATTCGGTGCTCCACAAACCAATGAATCAAATTCATTATTCAATCAACCAGAGGAAAATGTCGGCTCGAACTCTTTGTTTGGACAGCCACCACAAAACACAGATTCGAGCTCATTGTTCGGACAACCAGTTGAGAAATCAGAGTCAGCTTCTCTCTTCGGACAACCAGCTGAAAACAACCAATCGAGTGAGTTGTTTGGTGTCTCAAACGAGAATTCAACATCAACATCATTATTCAGCCAACCAGTCGAGAAGTCAGAGTCTGCAGAATTATTCGGCGAAAAGAGCGATGAACAGGAGATGGCGTCAAACTTATTTGGAACACCAAACAGCACATCAGAGGATCTCATTGCTTCAAAGGACAGTTTGTTTGGTTCTCAGGAGAATTTCTCGGATATTCCAGAGCCATCTATTGTTTCAGAAGAAAAGCCAAAGTCAACTCCATCGTGGGCTCAACCAACAACAGATCCATCAAAGCCATCCTGGGCTCAGCCACCATCAGACTCCGGAAAGCCATCATGGGCAACACCTTCATGGGCTTCACCAAATGCAGGAGCCTCAATGTGGGAGATGTGGTCTAAGAACGTTAAGCAATCATCTTCATCATCAGCGGCTCCAGAAAAGGAAGAAAAACCTTCACAACAACCGACACCACAGCCATCACCACAGAGAACAGCACCAACACCACAAATCTTGAAGCCACAGAATCTCCCACCAACAGTTGCTCCAGCGCCTGCTCCTAAGCCAGCACAAGCTCCAGCATATGTTCCAGGCCAAGCTGTTCAGAAGACACCAACAGTTGCTCCAGCACCAGCCGCCTTCTTCATACCAAAGGCCGCACCACCACCAGTTTCTGCTGCCTCTGCTAGTCAGCCATTCCATGCAGCAGCTCCTCCACCAGCTAAACCAGCACAGCCACCGGCTTATGTACCAGGAATATCCACTCAGATGCCACCATCAATACCAGTTAGTGGTGCACCAGGACTGTTTACTCCAAAGCAAGCAGCTCCACCACCAGTCGCTATGCCACCACCAGCTGCTATACAGCCACCTAAACCAGAGGCAGCTCCTGCTCCAGCACCAGCTGCGCCCGCTTATGTCCCAGGAATGGGCGCTGTAGCACAAAATACTGCTCCTCAAGAAAAGCCAAAAGTCAACGTTTTCGTTCCTTCCGTTGCACCAGCTCCAGTAGCAAATCCATACTCCTCACCACCAAAGACGAACAAGTTTGCTCCACCTCCATCAATTGCTGTTGCAGCTCCTCCGCCAGTTACAAACAAATTCGCTCCACCGCCACCAGCTTCGGTTGCTGCTGCACCACAGACAAACAAGTTTGCAGCCCCTCCACCTGCACCAGTTTCAGTCCCAACACCTGCAAACAAGTTTTCTCCACCGCCACCAGCTCCAGTTACTGTTCCACCAACAGTCAACAAATCAGCAGCTGTTCCACCGCCTGCTGCTATGCAGCCTGCTCCAGCGGTTCATGGAGTCTTTGCTCCACCTCCACAGGCTTCGAATCCAACAATGTATCTTCCATCAAATCCACCAGCGCTTCCAAATGTTGCTGTTAACAGAGGTATCACAAGATCGCAAACATCAGATCACATCGGCCAGAAGCCGAACGAGTTCATGCAAGTTTCTGACCCAGCAATTGTGCAGTTCGCTCATTCCACATCACAGCCAGTTCAGTACAACAGAACGCAGCCATTCTTCAAGCATAGAAGGCCGCTCGTTGCAATGGGCTTCGGCGGCCTCATGGCTTCAGTCAGCGGCGGCGAATTACAAGTTCAGGAAGTCAACAATGCTTTCGTAAGCAATCCAATTGTCAAGCAGCTCACTTCATTTAACTTCTCGATCGACGGCGATAGAGAGACGGGCGACAAGTTCCTTGCCGATAGAATTGCAGACTGCGAGTCATCAGATGACAGCATCATGTGGTCAGCAATCAGAGTTAAGTACTCAGAAGGTAACAAAGTCAATCCACAGGTATTTGCTGAAATGACAAAGGTTGAAAATTCACCAGAACAACAGTTGCTTTCACTTTTGTCAACATCTGGAATTGCCTCTGTTCCAACACAGTACAATCTTCCTGATGTCGATCCTAAGCACGTTGACCAGCTCCAGATGATCATCGCATCACAAGGAGAAGTTCCAGCACTGGAATTCGCAAAGCAGAACAACTTATGGGCATTTGCATTAGTTATCGCAGCATCTATTTCTCCAGATACACTCCGCGAAACAATCAGAGTGTTTGTCAATTCTTCAATCGGAACATGCCCACTTCAGAACATTCTTCTCGCTATATCAGGCTGCCACGGCGGAATTTCTGCTGAAACATGGCGCTCCAACCTTGCAACGATTCTCAGACACTTCACTCCTGTTGCTCAGTCTTCGTTGACTAATATCGCCGATATGGTTGAGAGAGAGCATGATTCGCATGCTGCTCATATTTGCAGACTCCTTTCTGCAGAAGACTTCACACAGAAGATATTGTTGTTGGGAACAACTCTCGACAGGCCCACAATTTCTTCAATCATTATGACACAGATGTCTGGAACAAAGTTCTCCAGCCCGGTATTGCTCAAGTATGTTGTTTACTTCACACTCGCACTTGCTGACTTCGGTCTTGTTGACAGAGCTAAAACAAACGCTGACAAGTTGAAGAATTTGTGCCAGCAGCCTCAGTTCGCAGAGCCATTGAAGGGAATTGCAAAGACAATCGAAGCATTCACATTCTTCTTGGATAGCTTTGTTTACCACGCTAAGCCACAGAAGCTCACATCCAAGCTTGATTCAATCTTGAACAAGTTCGTCAATGATCCATTCGTCAAGCCAGACTTGAACGTCCCAAGACTCCCAAGCTCTATTTCTCTTGACTTTGCTGAGGAATCTGCATTGGCACAAACAGTTCAACCACCAATTTTGTCTCCACAGCCACGGCAACAACCAGTCAACAAATTCGCTCCTCCGCCACCAATTGCTACAGCTAAGCCACCTGTCAATCAGGATGCTCCACCGCCAGCAATTCCAACACCTGTTGTTGCTCAGCAGCCTCCTGTCAACAAATTCACTCCACCGCCACCAGTTGCAACTGTTTCTCCACCAGCATCGAACAATAACTTCGCTCCACCACCGCCTGTTAGTGTTGCTGCTCCTCCACTAGCGAACAACTTCACAGCTCCTCCTCCAGTGAGTGTTGCTGCTCCTCCACCAGTCAACAAGTATACCCCTCCTCCACCTGTTGCAACTGTTTCTCCACCAGCTTCCGCAAACAACTTTGCTGCTCCACCACCAGTTAACATTGTTGCTACTCCACCATCATCTTCCAACAACTTTGCTGCTTCACCACCGGTCAGCCAAGTCATTCCACCTCCACCAATGGGGGTTATTTCTCCACCAACATCAACAGGTGGTATTGCAGCAATCAACAAGTTTGCACCACCGCCTGCAAACAAGTTCACACCCCCTCCAAGTGTTCCAATTGCTGCGCCACCACCACAGCCACAATCATCAGCTGCAGACATGGGTGATCCACTTGCAGGTGATGACAACGCTGAAGTCAGCGCATATCCATCTGCACCAGCAATGCCTTCTTTCAGTCAGCCATCAAGACAAGGCGCATTTGCTCCACCACCAGCAGTTCCATTTGCACGTCCTCCACCAATGGCAGTTCCTCCAAAGCCTGTTGCCCAGCCACCAATTTCACAGCCAGCACCACAGCACGAGTCTACAGAGACCGCTAAGGAAGCATCTCAGCCTCCACCAATGTTTGTTCCAGCACCAGCTCCACAACAAGATAGCATGGAGGATCTTCAATCTGAACCTCCTGTTTTCTCAACACCATCCTACAATGATTACTACGATCCACTTGCTATGGATGATGCAGCTGAACCACCAAAAATGTCTGCACCATCAATGGCAGCATCACACTCTCAGCCAGCATTCGTTCCACCTGTAAAGCCAGTTGCAGAGCCAAAGCCCGAACCTAAGCCAGAGCCAAAGAAGGAAGAGAAGAAGGAAGAAGAAGAACAGCCAAGGGGATTCTGGTCTTGGCTTAAACCTAAGAAGACAGTCGAAGCTAAGCTTGATGACGTCCAGGAGATGAGATGGGATCCAGTTAAGAAATGCTACGTATTTGGTAACGGCGAACAAACAAACCAGGCAGCAGCACCTCCGCCACCACCAAAGGTCACAGAGATCAAAGCTGCTTCAACACCAGGCACAGCACCAGTTCCAGCAGGAGGAGCCCCACCACCAGCCGCTGCACCTCCGAACATGGCTGGCATCACACCAGGTAATCCAGCTGCACGCAGACCAAGAGTCGCAGGAAGATATGCACTCCAGAACTAACTTTTATTATTTTAGTTAAACACTCATTTTACTTATATTCTCAGTCACATGAAAATTAATGATGTTTGAAGCAAAGAGTCCAAATCATGTGAGCAACCATTGAGCAGCTTGAGTAGAGTATATTTTATGAAAGATAAAAGATAGATGTTGATTGGATTTGGAGATATGAATTATTCGTCCATTTTCATTCGAAATTTGAAAATAATACTATGATAATCATGTTTTATATATTGTGTAGATATTGTTTTCATTATATTATTGACTTTGAATGTTAAATGGCTGATTAACCTTAAATATTTTACTTTTCACTTTTTGAAAAAAATCCATTTTCCAGAGATGGGAACACATTGCAGATTCAGATTTTATCATATCGCATATTATAAAAATAAACTTTACATGTCAAAAATCCGCTCAGCTCATTTTTTGAACTAACGACCAGGGATGAAAAATTAGATCGAAAATAGACTTTACAGCAATAGCAGACTTCATTTTTGATATTATTTTTGAAAGCACATTTTGGAGTTTACACGTCAGATTTCATAAATCATGTCGACTGCAGCATGGATTTTCGGCACGATGACGACATCGACGTCCCTCGTCATGCTGAACAAATACGTTATGCGCGTGTACCACTTTGACTGGCCTATTAGCTTGACAACTTATCATTTTTATATGACTTATTTTTTGCTCGAGATTATGTGCAGGCTAAAGTTCTTCAATCGTGCTGAAATACCCGAAAAAGTCAAATGGATAATGGGCTTCAATGGTGTATCAGCCATTGTCTTTATGAATTTCAATCTTAAAATGAACTCGATTGGCTTCTACCAACTATCAAAGCTCGCGTGCATTCCTGTAATGGTCGTTTTCAACTTCGCATTTTTCGGCAAAAAGACACCTTTTAGAACGTTATGTACATTAGTCGTCTTATTGATCGGCTTGGGACTATTTACTATCAACGATGTTGAATTCAACCTCAATGGCTGCATAATGGCCATCATTGCTATCATCACAACAACAGCAAATCAAACATATAACGCACATATACAAGGTGAGCTTAAATGCGGTGGTCCTGCTCTCCAACACCAAACAGCACTTGCGCAGGCCATTTTGGCATCATTTGCTGCAGTTGCTCTCGAATTATTTGGCGAAAAATCAATCTTACACCATGCATACATGGGAATTGAGCTTCCACTTGTACTCTCCACAGGTCTCTTGGCTGTGTGCTCCAATGTTTGCGCATTTGCTTTGATTGGAAAGACTTCTGCTGTCACTTATCAAGTGGTTGGTCACGCAAAGACAATTTTGGTCTTCGTTTTTGGTTTAATCTTCTTCAGAACAGAAGAGCCAAGAGATAAGTTCATCAAGAAGATCATCGGTCTCGTTTTGTCAATGGTCGGAACGATTGTTTACACAATCTTCGAAATGCAGGATAAGGCCGCTGCTGCCAACAAGAAGTTGGAGGAGCAGAACGAAAAACTTCTTTCAAAGGATAACCAGAAACTTCACGAAATCGAAATTCAAGGCGAAGATGTTCCTCTTGAAACAGAGGAAGACAAATAGAGTCTATAGCAGTATAGTAATCTTATTTATGTATTACTCACTTTCACAACATGAAAAATTATTCATCATTCAAAATTATAATAAAGTAGTTTAATTTAACTTTCTTTATTTACATACACTATCCAAATGGAAACTGTTTATAAAAGATTCAAGATTGAAAGCCGAATTTTCAAAATTTTTTAAAAATATATAAAATATTTTCATAAAGTTATATTTGAAAAAGTGATTTAACTGTTATATGGATATTATAATTAGAATAAAATAGAGATTTTATTTATAAAAATTAAAAAAGTGACATAAATTTAATGGCGATTCCTTTCACTCCTTTCCATAAGAAATGGTGTGCAGAAAAAACACAGCTTTTGATGCAAAACGAATTTAGTCAATGGTTTAGGGATCCACCGCACAATTCAGTAAGAAATTACGATCAATACGTTGCAATTGTTAAATATCCGATCAGTTTATCTGAAATAGCCGATAGAATCAAGTCTAACATATATCAGTATGTTTTTGAATGGGATAATGACATGAGAGCTGTTTTCAAAAATGCAATGGCGTTTAATTCTGAAAATTCACAGCCTTATTTCATCGCAAAGTATCTACTCGATAGCTACATTAAGGAATGCATCCCAATTCCTTCATCACAAAATGAAGCAAATTTAATTGCTGTCAATAAACAAGCAGAAAAAGTACTGAAGTTATTAGAAAATCCACCAGATAGTATAAAGCACCTCAAATGGGATGTTCCAAGACTTAATGAAAATGGATCACTTGAATGGAAGGAATTAAACCTTCAAACTAATGATATTCCTGATTCTGTTACGCGTGTACTGGAAAAACTTGCGAATTTACTTAAAGGTCAAAAGGAAGAACCAAAAGAAAATCCAAAGGAGCCAGAAGCTCAATAATTTTGATTATTATGTACGTGTTATTTTTGTTCGATTTTGTTTGATTACGTGTTAACTAAATATAAAGATTTGTTCGAATTCAATTAAATATTTTCTCATAAAATTCGAACAGCACAATGTTGACAGGCTTAATGGAATAGATGCCCTTTCATTTTACGAAATTACAAAGAATTATATTCCGATGACGAGGAACATTTTTGAGCAGAAACAACTATTTAATGATTGCTATTAAGAGAACATTGATGTAGAAATATAGTAATAAATGATGCAAGTTGTTCTATGCTTTCAAGCATGATTAGATTATAATCAATGATGAATAAAATTGATTATATTGCTTCGTGAGGTTTTTTTCCAAAATGAAAAAATAACATGTATATATATTCTGACATGTAAATAAAATTTGATTTTACATGATATTTATTATCCACAAGATATGTAAATCCCAAATATCACAAAATTGGGCATTCTTGTAAATTATTCCCATAATTTTCAAAAAAATTGACTAATAAAATGAAAAAAAAAAAAAAAAAAAAACAATAGTATATGCAAGTAATGTCAAATCGATAATAAAAATTATATTTGAAGTGATGCAGACTGTCGATATTGAACATGTAATCAGCGTTGCATCAGCATTTGTGATGGGCCAAACAGATATATCGGATCCCCTTTATGTCGCAATGACAACGCAAGTTGAATATTTGCCTCTTTGCTTCCAAATTTTGAATGAATGTTTTCAAATTCAGGATGCACAGCTTCTTGCTGCCGTCAGTCTTGTAAACTTGACGACAATGTTCGCAACACAATGGCCAAAAGAGACAATTGACGAGTTTAAAGACTCTATTTTCAAATGGTTAAATTTATGCATTCAAAACACTTCAATTACCAATGCGAAAATAAAAATTATGATGGGTAAAATTATATATTGTTATACAACCGCAATTAAAGTTACAAATTCATCATATAATTATCTCGCAAACGTAGCGGAAGAAATTGAGGCCGCAATTCCGGGTGATGAGCCTCAGGCAATCAGTTTCAAGTTTTTAATTTATCAATTAATTATGGCAAATCTCAAAAATATTAAAGATTCTCCTTCTTCAATCGCAGAAATGCTTGAGCAGCAGTTCCACGTTTCATTCACACTTTTTAATCGCGCTTTAGAGATTTTACGTCCTAGATTCGCTCTTAACGAACAACAAGAAGTTGTTCCTTTAGAAGGTGCTGACAATGATTTAATCATTGCCACAGCATTAGATATGATGGATTCTATTCTCGATTATCATCTCATTGATATTAATTCTAATGCAGTTATTAAAGATGAAATTATTTCAGAAGAATTAAATTTGAAGCCAATTTGGCGCGAAGAAGCAACAAATGCTGACAATTACAAACTTTTATTCTCCATCGTCAAGTTTAGACCCAATTTCAGGACTGTCGCATTAAAATTAATTTATAAACTTTGCTGCGTCAAGAAAGCAATGTTTACAAGTCCAGAACTCCATTTCAACTGCTTTATGACAACAATTACACAAGCAACACAGTTAATGTCTGTTCCAGAGTTTTTTAACACAACATCAAATACAAATGGAAATGATCTCGTTTTCCACCTCGCGAAGATTCTTTACAAGATAAGAATTCGCACAGACCATGCTATCGCTGATGAAACACAAGAATACCAAAACTTTTTAGCCGTATTAAGAGAAAGAACAAGCGCATATATTCAAGGAAATCAAATCGAATCTAATCCACAGATGATGCTTTATCTTATTAAATTCTGGTGCACATGCTTAAGCGACAATACACCATTCCATGATATTTTGTTCACTTATATTCATGATATCCTTGAACTTCCATCTAAAGGAAAACTGGAAGCATTGGTGCAAATTTTGGATAATATAAACGATGGCCGCGTTCCAGATTGCATCAGAGTTATTCCTCAATGGTGCAGCAAAAACATTGGCGCCTTTGCATCTGATATCTGCAAATATTTCTCCAATACTCAAAGTCAGTTTAGCCAGTTCATCGCTCAAGCAAATGAAAGCGATATTCCAGAGTTAAAGAAGTGCGATATTCAGATGGCTTTCATCATTTGCTTCCTTGTATCAATTCTTAAGGATTGCGTCTCTAACCCAACAGAAACACAGATTCAAGCTTTCCAGGTCATCATCAAGGCCCTTGTTGACTCCAAAGAAACGATCCAGATATGCTCATCAGTTGACATGCCATACTTCGAGCGCTCTTTGATGATCTTCTGCCATACATTCAAGCGTACAAACTTCCCAAAAAAGATCAAAGATATATACAAGGATGCTGACTTCTATTTCAAGGACCTTCCTAGCGCTACAAACTTGTTGATTGAGAGAGTAACATTTACATTAAGAACATTTCCAAATGATTTAGAAACAATCAACCTAGCAGTCAAGGCCCTTGACTCTGTTATTGTTCTATTGACAGAGATGAAACTTATCAACCAATCTCTTAATACTGAATTGCTTTTGCAGTCGTTCGTTAACGATCCATTCGAATTCATGATCAATGCAATGAACAAGAGATCAACAATCAATGCTAGCCGTGTCATGACAACAATTGCTTTGTCATCACCTGCTGCAACGGAATATTTCATGTCATTCCTTGAGAATAACTTCCAGCTGTTCTTGACACAGAAAGATGAAAATGTTTTCCGTGCTCTTCTTTACAATTTCATCGGTACATTCGAGGCATGCACTCGCAAGCAGGACTTCGACATCTTCTTTAGATGGCTATTCCCAGACCATCTCTCGCAGATCATTCAAGTTCTCCCATCAATCGCTGAACCAAAATTGAGATCTGATTTCTTCAAGTTCCTTTATTCAACAATTGTTCCTCTTCAAACAGACTCAATTAAGTCTGGACCAAAGATTGCTTTCCCACCACATTCGGCTGATGGCGTCCATTTGTTCCAGCTTCTTGCTCTTGCCCTCACAACTGGTTTCAAGATGATTCTTGAAGAAATTTCACAGGCGACAGAAAACATCAAAACATTTCTCAAGCCATTCAAGCCAATGTGCAAACTTATGAGTGAGATTATGCGCGCTGATTATGTTATGTTCGATGCATTCGAGCTTTACGAGGATACAACAATCAGCGATCTTTTGAATTCATACTTCAGCTTGTTGCATGTTATTAACATCGAAGAATACATGAATGTCGAAAGCTTCAAGATATTGGTTTCTTTAATTGATGCTTTGTCTAACTTCCATATGTCGCGTGTTATCAGCTGCAACCCAGACTTTGTTATTTTGATGCTTGACATCATCATTCAGGTGTTCGAGGGCAAGGATGATGATTTTCTCGAAAAGTTTGGTATGAAGGCTGCAAAGAACATCATCAAGTTCTTTGTTGATAATTCAACAGATGCAAATATCGCTAAACTCATTCAGGGATGCGAAGTAAGGATAAGGAATATAACAGCATTGTTGTGGATGAAGCTTCTCAATGAAAAGAAGACGGTGCCATATGAAATCGCACTCATTCTCAAACCAATCTTTATTCTCATACCAAACCTCATTCAGTTTGTTCACGACTCAACAACTGCATTCGTTCCAGACAACGCTCTTCCAAGATACGAAGAGTTATTCAGACAGATATTGGCTCTGATGTCGAATATCCTGAATATCGATGAAGCTGATGTTAGAAAGGTTCTCCAAGATATCCATGAATTTGCTTATTCTCTTCAAATGAACATCACAATCCCAATGGCATAATTTATTTATTATATTTTTATGAATATTATATTTGATGACTAATTAAATGATTTTTGTGGCACCTTTGATTCTTTCTATATGATATATATATCATCACATATATTATGAATATTATTTTTTTAATATATATTGCGAAAAAGACATTATAGGCATAATTATCATATTGAAAAGCTTCAAATTTTAAGCTACAACAATGAGTATTTTGATTAAAATAGTAAAATATATTTGTAACAATTTATCATTTCAAAGAATTACAAAAGTACTTATGTTAAATGATATTACTAAAATAATGTAAATGATCAACAACATAATGAAGATGATATTAGAAATATATTATACTTTGAAAAAATTAATCGAAATTAGTTAAAAGGAATTAATAATTGTTAGTTCCATAAGAAATTATATAATTATCAATGATAGTTTTATGATTTTTTCGTTGATGAAAAATATTGATAAATTTTATAAAGCGGCAGAGTTTTCGTTAAAACAAAAAATAACACCAAAAAGTCATAAAACACCTAAAAATGTTGTTTTTAAAGTATCAACAGGACAAAATATATCAATGAGTGAAGATAAATCTGCGGAACAGAAAGCTCAAGAAACGGCTCCAAAGCCATCAGAGGAGGTTCTGTATCCGGACAGACCTCTTGAATTGATGCGTCTGCCAAATCTCAGTAGAACTGCAGGCGCTGCGGACCATCAATTTGTATCAGCATTCAGAAAATCAGTTTTTCACTTCGAGACGACTCTCTCGCAACAGCAGGAAAGAATTCTCAATCCAAGTCGCCAAGAATTGCTAAAAATCATCACAACAAATGCACCAACTTTCGGATTTCCAGCTTGTTTGTTAAATTCGAAGGACAAAGTTAAATCTATCGAAGAGCTCAAAGGCCAGCAAGCAGAAACTATCGACGACGACACTGTTAGACTCGAATTCAAGAATGCAACATCAATTACAAGTGAAGACGTCATTGATCAGGCGAAGTTAGACAGCTCTGATGATGACGACGAGGAAAAGAGCAACACAGACGATGACGAGGAAATGGCGGCTGATTATGCTGCACAATACGGAGACCAGGAAACTGGCGATATAGATGATGAGGACAATGACGATGAAGGCGACGACGATGAGTAAAACTATTTATAGAACTTTTTTTGTAATAAAAGAAAAATAACAAACTTTATTTATGCTTTATAGCTTTTTGCAATGCAACATCAAGCATCTTTGTCGCAAATGGATGGACTGGATCAACAGCTAACGTCTTATTATAGAATAAAATTGCTTCATCGAGATTTCCCATTAAATGATGTGTAAATCCAATTGATGCCAAGCTTTCTTGCATTGGAGCACCATATGATATTGATCTGTTGTACTGAATGATTGCTTCTTCGAAGTTTCCTAAAAATCTGTAACAATGTCCAGCATTGACTGCAGAACTTGCACGTAAGTCTCTTTCTTCCGATGTTTCTTCTATCTCGAGGAAAACTTTGAGTGCAGCTGCATAAAAGCCTTCAGTCATTGTTAAAACAGCGTGTTCGTGCTTAACAAAGTCATTTATGTCTCCAATCATGTCTATCCATGGCACAGCGAGCGATGGTGATCCGCTCTTCAAGTGTATTGACATTGCAAACATCGCAACACTCTTTGATTGCGGATATCTGTTGTGAACAAGTTTTAGTGTGGAAATCGCTTCATTCCACTCTTCAGCGTACATGAATGAGTAAATAAGGCAGAGCCAAGCGATCTCACACGATTGGTCAATAGATGTGGCTTTAACAAGCAGCGCGTGTCCACTTTCGCGTTGATCACAAAGTATTCTATAACATCCGCAAGCTGTCACTATATACGGATCATTTTCGCTTCTGACATCAGATAAAAGTGTGTATTTGTGTAATATTGTTGGATCTTTGCCCATCATCGCTTTAATTATTGCATTTGTGATTGCTTCTGGATGTAATTGATCGTGTTCTTGTGTGATCTTTGGCTGCTCCTTTGCAACAGGAGGTATTTCAGTCCTTCCACTGTTGAATAAAGCTGTATCTCTAAAATATTTGAGTGTCTTTGAGTTTTCTACAATTTCTTTCGGAACAACTACAGGAAGAATCACTTCATAGACAACAGCGTCTGCTGCAAGAAGCGTAATTATCTTTGCGTAATCTTTATTTTCGAATAATGCTTTACATCGAATGATTAAAAGCTGTTCATCGCACATTATTTGGTTCGACAAACCCTCTGACCATTGTTCTAACTCTCTAAAGTTGCCCATTCCGTATAATGCATACATTCTGCAGAAAATTGCTTCGTAATCGAACTTATTTTCCTGGAGAATCATGTCAGAGTAGAACATGACGGACTTCCATGAACATGATTCCATGGATTGCCGCATATATTTCACTAATTGCTCCATGTTTTAATTTTAAGAAAAGTGAACGTTTAAAATTACTATTTTTGACATAATGTATTTTACATGTCAAACGATAATTCTGATAGCAGAGATATTCGTACTTTTTCATTGAATTCGTGTGAAGCATATGGAAATCCTGCCCCAAAAATGTCAGGAAAAGTGACAGTATGTAAAGTGTTTTTGTCAGGTTTTACATGCTAGCACACTTCATGCTTTGAACCAATTTCATCACAAAAAGTAACTGACTGCGTAGGATATGACACAAGTTCAATGCAATCAGTCACTTTTTGTGATGAAATTTAAAAAGTTTAAATTCATCTCAATATCGAATACATTTTTTACGTTTTCATGGTTTTCATGAGACAATTATGTTATCAGGCGGCCTTATATGGACAATGTTGACCATTATGAGCAGAATTGCCTCAAGAAAACCATGAAATTTCATTGAGTTTTTTTGTTTGAGCAAAATCATCATGAAAAATGGATCACTGGATGGAATGTCTTATCAACCTTATGCACTGGGTTGTTTTTAATGATGATGTTGACAATTTTGAAATCAACGAAATTTCAATGACTTTATTTTTGAGAATCCTATTTTTCTCGCAGAAATGCTGCTCATAATTGTATATGTATCCTTGATCACCTCTTGTGAACAGCATTGCAGCAAGATAAATTCCAAATTGCATAATGGTTTTACAAGATCATCATGCAGAATGACTCACTCCATATGGCTGCAGTTCTGCATGATTATTTTTTGTTTTTCTTTAATTTAGAAACATTATTTGATTTTTTCAAAAAATATGTATATCTGATTTCATCACACATATTGCATTAACTGAGTTCATGTGCTTGTTCGTTTCATATACATGATTTAGTCAGATATCCATGTTTTATGAACAAATATAGTAGATATTTAACAAATCACCTATTTATCAATATTTTGCACGAAGAATGCATATAGTGCACAGAAATATTAGATTCCATGCATTCTTCAAATAGGCGAGCTTTGTAATAATCGACTTTTATTTTGCTTTTTAGCTCAAATCATAGTACAGCTCCATCATATGAGGCTGATCCATGATATTCTTGCCTCACATAATGGAACTGTGCTATGATTTGAGCTAAAATGCAAAATAAAATTGTGGGTAATTTGGGAATCTAGACTTTTTCAAAATATTAGGATATACTGATGCTATACTGACTCCCTATTTACTGGTAGTGGATGTAGAATCAGTATTTCCAAATAATTTAAATTGCAACTCTTTTTTCAAATAAATGCTAAAGGTATGTAGGGCTAAACTATGTGGGATTACCTGTTTGTAGGCATTCTCACTCTTTTGCCTCATTAACTTAACTTGAGATTTTAAATATAGATATAAGGTATAGTTAGTAATGAGAATTGCGCACTGTGACGTCTGCGCCGCCACATTCCGCAATTCTTAAATTGAGAGGTTACATGATAGAGTTAGTTTTACAAGTTAGTTCCCCCCCCATATAGAAAATAAATTTTTGAATTACTTACAAAACTAACGTTAATTTTATTTTAAAACTAATGACTTTATAAAATTTATTCAGTTTTTGAAATAATTTATTTTTTTATTTCCTAAGTAAAC
>JALKBU010000356.1:0-45712 GCA_023091735.1 Trichomonas tenax
GATATATAGACTGTGCCACTTATACCACTGGATAGACAACTATCAATAAGTTCATGAAAGTACTTTCAAATCGAAAAATAGATTATTACAGCCTGAGGTTATCAATATGATGACAACTAAAAAAATTTAATATTTCTTCTTCCTTTTTGAATTTCTACTGAATTATATTCTGGAATAAAGATCAAAGTCTATAATTTTATTCATTTTTAAAAGATATTATAAAATATTAATTTTGACGTCTTTTTAATGAAATATTACCTTGTTATAATATTTTTATCACCACGATCTCAACTATAATTCAAGGCTAGCAATTGTATATCTAACAAAAGCAAAATTTTGATCTGCTTTTACTTTCCAATTGAAAAATCTCATAAAGAATAAAACCAAATCTAAGATTCTAAAATTTTACATTATTACAGCTGCAAATTTAAATCCCATCAAATTATATAACTTTCATGTGTATAATCGCCCTCAAATCAATTAATGAATTAGTTGCATTTTTAATTTTAAGCGTATAAGAGACATTTGAATCAATAATACACATAAAATATCATATGCTGCATAGTAGCGCATACATTTATGCTGGAAATCGTATATTTTTGGACGATTTGAAATGCAATCAATGATTTGATAGATATATAGACTGTGCCACTTATACCACTGCATAGACAACTATCAATATGTACATGAAAGTACTTTCAAATCGAAAAAATATTGATCAGATAAAAAGTTATGAAGGTCGCGGGACTACACCGCAGAAGGAAAAATTTTCCCGAAATTTGATTTTGATTAGGTACAAAACGAAGAATAAGATGAATTTATTTATATTCACCATATCTCTGTCAGATCCCACATTATTTTACAGTCTTGAAACTTAAATATTATTAACTTCAAAAATTTCAATTTATATATTTGGGAATGAATCCCTAATAACTGTACCACATGTGAATATGCATAGTTGATTTGAATAATAAACTCTGATTTATCGATAAAAGATATAAATTATATAGTGATGAATCGTATATACAGTTTGGTGAACTTAATTCAATGTAATTAAGTAGCTTATTGTATTTCATTTAATGTCTTAAACATGTATTGCGAATAGAAGTAGTATGAAGGGAAAAATTGAATTAATAAGCAACTATATTTCAATCCAAGATGTCCAATTATGTATTAAACTGGATAAATTGGATAAAAATATAGAATATTCCGTTAAAATGCAGTAGATTTGCGTAAAAGTTTGATTTTTGAGCGATTCCATGGGGATTCAACAGCTTTATTGATGATGCACTCGCATTCTAATCAATGAAATGCTGTAAAATCTCTTCAAGAGACAATATTATT
This sequence comes from Trichomonas tenax, assembly GCA_023091735.1. NCBI lineage: Eukaryota > Parabasalia > Trichomonadida > Trichomonadidae > Trichomonas > Trichomonas tenax. The sequence goes on from JALKBU010000356.1 coordinate 1,345, forward strand.
ATCAATAAGATCAAATTTCATTGAAAAAGACGTGCTTTTTGCCCACCTCATCCAGAGCATCTATGTGTTGGAGGAAATGGGTAAGAAACACGCCTTTTTCAATGCAATTTGATCTTGAAATATATATTTGTGTACTGCATTCTTTAACCTTTAATTTTGAATACGCAAAAAATTATATTTTTCATTTCCGTTTTTTTTTTTTTTTTTTAAAAAAAAAGTTACTTTTTAAATGTGGTGATTCAAAAGTTCAAAAAATCCCAAATGAGTGTTCTTGATGATGACTCTCTCTATCTTGAAACATAACAAATGGAGGCTGAGGCTTGATCGGAAAATACCAGAAAAACATATAAGTATGCTTACAACACTTATGTAACCACACTTCGCGATGATACGAATTGCAGAGAAGAACCTTGGCCCCCTACAGACAAATCTCTCCGAGATTCATATATAATTTTAGTAAGGATATGAACAACTGTAAAAGAATTGGATACAGACTGTCAAATTTACGGAAATTTTTGTACGCACAGTTTCCGTAAAGGAGCGGCACACAGCGCCGCCATTCATGGTGTTAAAGATTGTGAAATCAAACAACTTGGAAGATGGAAATCTTCTTGTTATACAAAATATACCTCAATTTCAACAATTGAGGCTGCTGATGCTTTTGCTAGGCAAATGATTGAATAAAAATCAACTAATTTTCACCACTTTAAAAGGTGACTTTATTCAATAAATAACTGGGAAAGTGAAAAATAAAATTTTTAGCATTCAAATTTGAATGAAAAGAATTAAATTTTATGTTTATATCAATTAGATAAAACATTAAACTTTATTGCTGAACATTTGCGTTTATTTTGTTCCTCTGCTATCAATATTTGTGGGTATGAGACTCAAAAGCGATGAAAAAAGTCGTTCTGTTGTTGATAAGAATTGAGAAATTGATGCGCATATCCACAGCTTTCAAATTTGCAAAACAATAATCATATTTGAAAAGCATGCGCACAAATAATTTTCGCTGAACTACTGATGGACACCAGAATTTATACTCTACTGTAAGTTACCTGTATTTGTTTTTCATGAACTCAAAAATCTAAATTATAATAAAACTCGATCTTATTACTTTTAAAAAGATATTCTTCATGACAAATTAATGAAATTTTGGCCATTAAACTTTGGAAGCAAATAATCTCGCTTTGAGCGGTGATAGAAATTAAGGGTCCGCTATGGCCAAATATAGGCTCTCAAAATATTCTATGAGCTTGTCTAAAAAACGTATTTCCCACAATTTGATGCTTTTCAAGATAGAGAGATCTAGATTTACAATGATATTCGATTCTTTGCACATAGCATATCAGAGTGGATTCATTAATATCTTAAATAAGTGAAAAATACACCAAAAAAGTGAAGGACGATACGGGAAGTTTGGCCATAGCGGACCCTTAAAAAAACTTATGGAACTCAACATAGAGTAAAGAACAACCTTTGCAATTTTAATGTTTAGACATACACTCAATGCTAGATATGATTAATGGGTTTTGAAATCATTGCATTAAAATGATTTTCAAAATAAGAAAAAAAGAAGGAAATCAAAAAATTTTTGATGGAAATCATATCTGTTTCTCCTCGTCTTATAGACACAGTCAGAGGATATTTCGTGGCGAGAAGGGACGGACTTGCTGATTCTTTCTTCGCGAAACGTGTGCAGTTGATAAAAAATGGACTTCAATCAGATGATGTCAACGAAATCAGCGAATGTGTCCGAGAAAGTATATTTTTCGACTTACTGGGATATGATACATCCTTCACACACTTCGGAATCCTCGAAGGAATGTCACGGAACGATTTTTCATCCAAACTTGTCTCTTACACTGCATCTACGCAGATGTGGAGCAGCGAATCGAGCGTAGTTCTTATGGCTACAAACAGAATACAAAGAGATCTTACATCAACTAACTTTTATTTTGCTGATTTTACACTTTCATCGATTGCTCCTTATTTATCGCCTTCACTCGCGAAGCATCTTGCACCAGAAGTTATAGCATTGATGTCTTCAACAAAAACATTCGTCAGACAAAAAGCAATTATTTCTTTTTATCATATTTGTTTGAAATATCCGGATGCTTTAAGAGTGGGATTCTCAATTCTTCGTTCTTGTTTGTCTGATGATGACAAATCAATCGTTTTTACGACACTCACAGTTATGAACGAAATTTGTTCCCATAATGCAAGTATTTTCATCAATATCATACCAAAGTTCTACAAAATGATAACGAATGTTACAAGTAATTGGATTTTACTTCGATTAATTTCATTACTTAAAATGTTGGCCATTGCTGAGCCAAGATTGCCAAAGAAGCTTGCTGTGCCATTCCAGACAGTAATAGAAACAACAAAATCCATTTCAGTGATTTTTGAATGCATTCGTGCAATGTTGGAAATTCCAATAACTGATTCTAAGCTTTTTACTTTAGCTGTACAGAAAATAGAAGAGTATCTTCACAATCCTGAGCCGAATTTGCGATTCCTTTGCATGCAGATATTCGTAGATTTGATCAAAGTTCAGCCGAATTTAGTTGCAGGACATCATGATTTGATTTCGACATCTCTTGATTCTCCTGATGAAAGAACACAATTGATTGCATTGGACCTTCTTATCGCACTTGCAAATGAAGAAAACATTGATGATATTGTTGGAAAGATCTTCATGCAATATAAGAAATCAACATCATTGCAATTTAAGAACACACTTCTCACAAATACAATTAAGCTTTGCGCTTCAGATAATTATAAATTAATCACAGATTTCGATTGGTACATCTGCGTTCTCTTTGATTATGTTGAAGAAGGAGGATTCACATGCTATAACATTTTTGCAACACAGTTATTGGATCTTGCAAGAAGAGTTCCATCAACAAGAGCGAAATTAGTTGATTCATGTTCATTGATTTTCAGTCAATTAAATTTTGTTGATGCAACTGAACTGCTACTTGCTTCATCGCATATCATTGCTGAATATTCTACAGATGCATTACCAATCAAGAAAGTTCTTCAACCTGTTATCACTAATTGCGTTGAGAGAGTTCAAGCTTCTTGTGTTGACACTGCTTTCAGATTATATCTGCGTGCAAAAGATGATGAAGAATTCACAGCTATTGAGGCATTACTTGATCTCAGATTGCCTTTGTTTTGTTCTTCACAGTTCCCTGAAGTATATGGACGCGCAAGAGCTGTTCAGGGACTTGTAAACATTCTTAGGAGTCAAAGAAATAGTGAAAACTTTGAAAAAATCAAGAAGATGTTGAATAGAAGTGATAAGAAGATCGAAGAGTCCGAACAACCAGTTAAACCAGCAGGATTTGATGATCCCATTCCTCTCTTTGTTGAAGAAGATCTTGACACAATTGATGAAGAAAAGAAAATGGTTGTTGACCAAGTCACTAAAGTTGAAGAAAAGAATGAATATAAAGCCCTTAAGAAGCCAAGAAGGAAGCAAGATTCTAAGAAAGAGAAAGTTGTTATTCTCGACGCTGATTCACTGTTTGAGATGCAAAACAAAGACGCACCAATCGCAAAAGTTTCTAAATTCCTTTCGAGTAGTTTAGCATCAATTAAAATTGATTCAGATAGTGATGAACAAAAGCCAGAAACGCCAAAAGTTGAAGAGAAGAAAGCAGAAACACCTCAGCCTGTTGTTGAAAAGCCGAAAGTTGAAGAAAATAAAGAAGCAACAAAGCCACAAGACTCAACTCAACATGAATATACAATTAAAAAGAGAAGAAGACATCATCACCAAAACGAAGCACAGAAAGCTGAAGAAATCACGGTTTTATAATGTAATAAAGTGTATGTATTATTAATATATCAAAAAATTGTCAAATGAAAGAAGATAGTAACAAATTTTTATGCATTTTCTATAAAATCATCTAATTTCGCACGAAGAGCGTTGAGAGTGGAAGGCTGTAATGTGCACAAATCTATATCAATGTGATCTGGATCTAAAATCACTGCTGGCTCTAATTTTTTAAGCATATTCATTATTGTAATTGTCTGCGAATTAGATTGGATTTTCTTTATGTCATCCGCTAAGTTTATTATTTCCTCATGTGAGAGAGGTTGATTATTTGATGTATAATCGACCATTTCAATTGATATGCTATTTCTCATTTCATCTCGTCTAGAACCCTTCTTTTTCTTTAGGTTTGGAATTTTCGGCGCTTCTTTCATGATTTCATTGAGATCTCGTGTAAGACAATTTAATTTTGTGCGCCAGCAGATTTCTGAGTTATCTCCTATATACTCCACAAGTTGGTTGTATTTTTCATGTAAGTCTCTCGTGATTGCACCGAGAATTGACGTAGATTTGTTAAATGTATAAGAATTATTCCATATAAGTTCCATATCATGTTTCCAATCATTCACGGTTTTATAAAATCCAGATTGAAGGCGCTTTTTAACTGTTCCTAAGTCCATTGGTTCCTTAATTAAATTTAGATAATTTGGACATCTATCTCTAATAGGGTCCACTGGATTCGCGAACATCACCGCGATATTGTACTGTAATAATTGTTCGATGACTTCCAAGCATTCAGCTGTTGGAAAAGTCATCTGTGAATTTGACATTTACAAAAAAATTATTTGACATATCAAAAATTTATTTTGACTAGATGTAAAGTGTCGATTGTCATGTAAATAACCTTGCATAATTACAACCATTGAATTTTCGAAAAGTTGTCATGTAAAATGATTCGAATTATTTACAATTATTGAATTTTTAAAAAATTGTCATGTACATATTTACAACCACTGAAGTTTTGAAATTTTGTCGTGTAAAGTGATAAGTAATTTACAATTTACATTTATTGAATTTTTGAAATCTTTGACGTGTAAAAAATAAAAGTGTCATAAAATGAATAACAAGTATGAAACTGAGTATATGGACAAATTCTGGAACTATCACGCTGGTTATCAGCCACGTCCTCCAAGAATAATCAAAAAGCTTTCAGTAGAGGAAGAGGAACAACAATCAGAACAAGAAACTCCGAAGAAAACGGACATTAATAAAAAGAATACGGAAAAGAAAGTTGTTATTGCTAAGAAACAAACAGTTGTTAGGAAGAAAAAGGATACTTCAAAGCAACCATATGCACAAAAGAGTCCACAACCTGAAGACAAACTCAAGAAAAGCTTTGTCGCATCAAATAATCAAAAATTAATTCTATTGCCGAGAATTATCGTTAATTCATTTGGTACAGAATCAGAAAGAATACCTGATTCCGAACTTTCTTCTGCAGATACTGAAATCAAATAGTAATTTGAAATTAACGGATTCACTAAAATTGTTATTTTATCTTAATTGATACAACCAATATACGAAACACGGAAAAATACATCATATACTGATGCATTTTTACCCGCATATCTCTATATTGTATATTTTAAATATTAAATTTGAAAGAATTCATTAATAATGACCTGCATTATGCTATAATATATGTTATAATAAAGTTATGAATTGTTTGCTAAAAGGTTGCTAAAAAATTGGATTCAAATACTGATATTCCTTAATTGATAATCAGATGCATCTTTTAAATATTGCATTCCATGTAGCAAATCAATTGCATCTGTTAATTAATGAATTACGAGATTTTAACTCATAAACATCGTTTTGAAAGTCTAAAATTGAATAATGGAAAATATAAAGTTCATCTTGATGTCGTTTTTAACTGTCTAGAAGTTACAACATATGCTGATAAGAAAAGAACTAAACATTAAAACATAACGCAATAATGGATATACTCCACTAAGCATCACTTCTCAACTTTCTGCAGAGATAATAAATGCTTAATATTGTGTATAAAATTGATGACTAATGACAAATTAAATTGTTTCTATTCTCTGCAAAAACATTGATGCTATACTGCATTTTGTTTCATCTGAGCTTGCCAACATCTCCTCTGCAATCATTTTCATGTCATCAACGCAATCTTTGAATCCAACAACATTTTCATAATCTGGTGATTTTTCAAGAAAAATGAAGATCAAATTGATGCACTCAATGAACATTTCTGGATCTTCTAACATTCTTATTATAGATCCAAATATACTTGAATCAAAATCTTCATCAAAAGGCGTACATTTTTGAAATATCTTCAATGCAACTTTTGTTTCTTGGAAACGCATTTTTGATATGTTTTGTCTTATGTATTGAATAATATCGACTCTCATGTCAGTCATCCATTGCTCATTATTTAAAATCAACCTTAGGAATGGTTCATCAGGTAAAATTTGAGTATTATTCGAATTTAATAAAAGATAAAAATATTTTTCATCGAGTGCGCCACAACACTCTAAAACATAACACAGTGATACCACTACTTCACGAAAACTGGATTGAATGAATTCATCCACATTTATAAATGAATAATCAAATTGAATTTCTTTTTGGCGAATGATATTACCAATTAAATTTAAAGCCCGTGAGACATTTTGCGATGATTGATGTGATAGATGCTTTGATATGATATTTATTATTAATTCTTGTTTTTCATTGAAATTAAAACTTTCAAATTGAATCATGTTTCCTATAATAAGAAGAGCTTCAGAATCCAATGATTTACTGTTTGCTATATATTCTATAAACTGCTTTTCTTCAAGAAATTTGATAATATTTTCATCATTCTTTGATATATTGTTTATAATTCCATATGCTTTAGATCTAAATATCCTATTTGATGAAAGAAATTTCATGATTGTTTCTAAAATAACAATATTTTCGAATGATTCAATCTTGATTAAATTGTTTGCTGTGAATATTTCAATAATACGCAATATTTTAAGGTGCACAGCATTGGAAACATCTAAATTTAAGATATGAATGGCATTTTCCAATGGAAAGATATCTTGGATTTTTTCAAATGTTTTCATTCTTTCTAAAGCATCAACGATATGCTGCAAATGTTCATCAAGATCTTGGTTTTCAATAGATATTGATTGGATGTACCGAATCAATTCGGACATCGAAATCAACAATCAAAAAAATGACGAATTTATAAATTTAACATCAATATCATAAACCATCGATAGAGATTTTAATTATGTATTGTACTAATGTATATAGTAGTATAGATGCTCTAGGATATGTAGATATGAGTGAATTAAGATATTATAAACAAATTTACATAACAAAATTCTGTGGGAAAGTAACAGTGATTGATGGGGGCTTTGCATAGTGCAAAATTATATTGTTTCCGCCTGGTGGAACAAAATTACCGATAAATGTTGTCGCATCATCGATAGTTGCAAACTTGAGCATGTTTTTATCTTCGATGTACTCAGCTTTGCATTGCTGTGCTGATGCTTGGAGACTGTATGTTTTTGAACGAACAGAAACATATTCTGATGGGTTCCACATGTCTACGAACATTGGAAGATCAGGGTCTTCTAGTTCTTCGCTATATTCCCGATAATCAAGTTGTCCGTTCAATACATTCGTTTCTGGATGAACATCTCTTCGCGATGACAGATCAACTTTGATCGCATGGCCTTTGTAGACCATTTTATCGAGATTTGTCATTGCCAAACGTGCGTAGAAAGCGTTGCGCATTTGAATATATGTTGTGTGAAGTCCTTGTTTCTGAATAAGCTTCACTTTGAGGACAGCGCCATATTGCTGGAAGATATTGCGTGCAAAATTCGCTGTTGAAGCAGGTAATCCGCTCACAGCTAATGAATTTCCGTAAGCTGGATCAAATTGGACTGGTCTGACAAAATCAAACACGCGAGGAATGTCGTTGCTTTCCTCTGGTTCGAAGAAAGGAAATTCATTTGTTAATCCTTCTTTTAATAACTCGAATTGCTCTTTAGCGCCTGGAACCGTAAAGTCGAAACTCTTTGAATTGTTGAACTGGATGACAATATTTGTGCATTTCGAATATTCTACGTGAAGTTCGAAAGATGGCGAATATCTATTGACTTTTGAAAGATTTGCTAGTGCTAACGCTGCCTGATCGATGTTTTCCATCTGCACGAGTGCGAATTTATCCTTATTCTTGAAGCAAATGATTTTTTCAACAACACCAAAATTAGAACATTCTTCGTAAATGTCGTGGATTCCCAAATAACACCTCAGACGAGTTATTTGAAGGCAAATAACTGGTGATCTCTTCATCTTCTTCTGTGATGGACTCAAAGACACAATAGAAGGAATCGAAGAAATCGTAACTGTCGCACGAAGCTCCGGAATGTAGTATTTCTTATCGTTAACGAATCTCTGCGCTTCAGCGGCGGTGTCAAATTGTATCAATCCCTGAGTTCCGAAGAAAAATGTTCTTTCAATTCTGTAATTTTTGAAATATTTCGAAATCTGGGACCACGTCGTCCCCTTCTCCAGGTCGATGATGCTGACCAATCTGTGGTCCTCTGTCTGCCCTGGAGGGAAATTCCACGGCATCGCTAAAATTCGTGACATTTTTTTTTCCTAACCGCGAAAAAAATTTCAATTTTTATTCTTATTGTTTTACATTTTGGTTTTGTGCCTTCATTGACCTCCGAAATCTATAAAAAATTCGATCGTAAAATTTCTGACTTCTGACATTCAACTTTACATGTCAAATCGATTTGAGCAACAGTCTGTCAAATTATTTTGGTTACATGATACGGAATTTGGAAAACCATTAATATTATCATACCTGAAGCTTCTTCATGCTCGCGCTACGTTTGCATGTCATATATGCATGATGCGTTCATATAGATTATTACGTTAACAGTCAATATATTTTGATCAAGCATGATTTCTTTCTTCATAAATCCATACTATTTGTATTAGTTATTTTCTGAGTTTCTATGTTAAAGCATATTTTGGTTGCTTGCGGATGACATGCATTGACTATGCAGATTTCTTAATTTTAATAATGAAATATGAATTCAGAATAACTACCTTCTCATATGACACCATCGAGATGCTGAACATTGTTTTTCAGATGGATATTTCGAATGTTTTTTATATTCAAATTGATTTATGTTTTATTCGAATGATACAAAAATGAAAAGAAACAAATTGATATTTTTGAATCTCATAGTCATTATGTTGCATGTTACCATATCATGTCTTGTGACTCTTGCGTATAACGCAACAATTTTTGCGAGTTCATCAGGACCAGGAAATGATTCATAATTTTCTCTCCCATATGATCCTATTCCATAATGCCAATCCATATGATTAATTGAGCCATCCAGCAATGCTCTATCAGGGCGGCGAGACAATGCTAAGCCTCCCCAACATTTTGAAGTGAATCCAATTGACATCTGCTTCATATCCGAGAATGTAGTGATTATTAGCATCAATTTGCGTGTCGTTATCTGTTTGGACTGTTGGAGATAAGGTCTGTCACCATTTGTTGTATGAAAGATTATTGTTTCCAACAAGTTGCGGATAATGAAGAATAAATTTGTATTTTCCATTTATCTTGTATCGGTCTGGAAACACATCCAACATGTATAACACGCTGTATCTGTAACTAATTGCCACTGCGCATCATCGAATGTCGTATAGTGGAGATACTTTTGATCGATATTTTCGCTAAAGAAAACATGTAACTCCGATATTTCATGTTATGAAATTTGATGATTTGATCATTAGAAATGTCAGTTTTATCTATCAAACATTCTTTTATATACCAGTTCAACTTATTTTAAGAATATTTATCAATGATAATCAGTAAAATAGAATAATTTGAAGATATCACATAGAATTTCAGCAATTAAATGAATGTTGATAAAATGAATAGATTAATTATGTATTTTGTAGAATTCATATATGTTAACGAAAATTGTAATACTGATATTTGATAAATTACAACATCAATAACTTTTGTAGTGATGCATCGATGTTTGGAATGAATTATCAATAGCAATTATATGATCTTCTATTTGCTTTTGTGATATTGGAGAAGGGAAAATCATATTATCAAACATGTATATTTATAAACAAACATAAATAAATAAAAATTATAACAAACCGACATCTGATAATGAAAGTGTTTGTGTTGAATTGAGAATATCATCATCTTCCCTTGAATGTTTCTTCTTTGCACTGCTTGTTTTCATTCTCTCTCCAGGAGCTTTTGCATGTGGTAACAATGACTTCTTTCCATCAGATGATGTAACAGGAATTTCAACTTTCTTTGGTGCTGTAGCTTGTGCAAGTCTTCTGAGCTTCTTCTGGTTCTTGAGATCTTCCAGCCACTGCGTTCTTGTCATTGGATGACAGAATTCGGGTAAGAATGAAACCCTTCTTTCTGTTGATGACTTTGGATCTACTGAAGCTCTCAATGGCTCAATCTTCAATTTGTTCTGTGTCACTCCTGTTGGCGTTAAAGCGATTTCAACAGATGAACTCGATGACAAACTTTGGATGACAATATCATCTTCATCTGTTTTGCGATTGAATGCTGAAAGTAATGGCGGAGGACGATTATCTTCCAATCTTGATGAAGATGAACTTGATGTCTTCTTTTCATTATCTCTCCACAATGTTGGCGGAGTTATTTTGATTTGATTATCTTGTTTTCGTTTGACTTCCAAGAAATTGTTCTGCTTTTCTTCTTTTGGTTGACTTTCTTTTATTGGTTTCTCTGAAGAATTACTTTCATTATCTGGTATTTGATTTTTTATTGTGTTATGAGAAATTTGAACTCCTCTAACAATTAAATCTTCGTTTTCTTGCTTCTTCTCTTTGTTTTCTACAGCAGGTAGTTTAGATCTTACTTGAATAAATTGCGATTTGTTTTCAAGCTTCGACTGCAAATTTGTGACTTTTAGGTCTTCGTTAAGATCAACATTCTCTATTAATTTGTTTTCGACTGGTTTTGGAACTTGTTTCTTTTCGATATGTGATGGATGTTTGTAATCATCTTCGCCCGCAATTTTATCGAATTCAGCCAATAAATCATTAGTTCCATCATCTTTAACATCATTTATTATTTCTTTCTTCTTAACAGGAATTCCCGACTTCTTTTCTTCTTTAGGCATTCTTTCGATGTTTCTTGGAACTTTGATAAAGAAATTCTCTTCCTCTGCTTTAGCGAAAGTAGGCTTTTGCTGAGGTGTTAGACTCTCTTCTGGAATTAAAGGAGCAATTGAATCTTGATTTGGATATAAAGCTTGGAATTCAAATGTCACTAAATTGTCACCTGATTTATCTTCAGTCCATGATTTGTTTTTGAGGATCTCTTCTTCATTGAAAGATGTATTCTGTGGACTAGAAAATGTATTTTCTTTCTTTGGTATTGGTGACAACATTGGAACTTGTGACATTGATTCTATTTGTTTCAAATTTTTACTCGAGCTCTGTTTTAACATTTTGTTTTTCTCTATCTCTTGTGTCGAAGTTAATGGCATTGAAAGACTCAATTGCAGTGTATCTGCATTATCATCTTTATGATCGCTGTCTGAATCGCTGACATTATTTGTGATTCGTGTTGGATATTCATCGAAAGATATTTCAGATGAATCTTCGCTATTTGATATTTGCGCTGGTTGACTTATTTGATCAGTGCTTTTTGATTTCTCAATTGGAGGAATTGCGTTCTGAGTGCTCTGCTCCATGCTCTTTGATTTAGTTAACTTTTGAGCAGAAATAGAAGAGAATGAAATACTTGAAAGCGCGTCAGGAATCTTTTGAACATTGGATGATGAAATTTCATTTGATATTTGTTTAATCTCTGATTTGACTTCAGGTTGTGTTTTCTCTTCTTTAATTGTTGTTGGTTTATCATTTTTGCTGATGTTGATATATTGATTGTTGTGTTTTTCAAATTCTTTCTTTTTGGGTGTTGATTTAGAAATCAAATGAGAAGTAGAACTTATTCTATGAACATTTTGTTCGACTTCCTTTTCTTTAGCAATCTTTTGATATATTGGTGCATTGTCCGGTTGCTTTGCAAGCGAATCTAACTTGAAAAGAGGATCATCTGAATCATCTTCGCTGTCTGATGAACTTTCATAGAAAATTCTCGGTCTGTAATACTTTGGAACTTCAATAGGAGCAACTGTTGGCTGTTTTATTGCTAAATCGCTCTGCCTATCTTTGATTTTTTCAACAATAGATGAAACAAAATTATCGAATGAATCTTCCTCCAAAAAGTCTTTTGGAACAAATGACATCTTTTTCTTTTCTGGTGCAGCAACAACAATTGATGATGTGAAGTTTTTACCTATATTTTTAACTTGTGGAGTATTTTCATTTGGAGTTATTTCAAACATTGCTGTTGGTTGCGATTGTTCCCATTTTTGTTTCGATAATTTTTTGAGATTCACTTCTTGTTCTGGATGATTGTCATGAAATAGTGATAATGGAACTCTTTCTACTCTTTGTTGTGGCGAATTCTGTTCTTTTATGAATTCCTTTAAAGTCTTCTTTTCAATATGATCATTGCTTTCATTTCTATTACGTTTTGAAGTGTTATTATTATATTTGATATCTTCGGTATTTGTTGCAACTTCATTTGTTTCGATATTATGAATTGATTGATTAAAGTCAATATATAACTTCTTTTGTGTGTTGCCTCTTTGTTTTTGTTGAATATTTGATATTACATCTTCTATTTCAACTTGTTTCTTTATTGGCGGATCTTCTGTTTCGTTTTGTTGAACATTAGAAATTTGATTTTGTTGAGAATTCGATGTGTTTGAAATTTGATTTTTAAGAACATTTTCGATTTGATTTTGTTTTGAATTTTCAACGGGAATTTTAGTGATATTTTCAGTGATTTGCCGTGTTTGAGTCTTTGGTTTCTTCCTCTCTGGAATTCTTAAGAACATAACTTGATTTTGATCATTTTTTGCGTTAATTTCTAATGCTTTTTCTATTTTTGGTGAATTTTGATTTAACACAGTGGTTTTGTTATCTGCTGGACTGGTATTTATTGGCTCTGTGTTTTGAGTCTGATTTCTTTGATTTGGATTAATAAATAAATTATTATTCGCATTTGACTGAAATGAAAGATTTTTCTTGTTATCATATGAATTACTTTCAGGAGCTATTATATTTTCTGCTATGTTTTCGAGATCATCTTGAGAATTTGATTCTGAATTTTCGAAATCATTTTTCATCATTAAAAATATTGGTTCTTGTATAGCATCGACATTTTCCTCTTCTTTTGATAATACTGCAGTATAGAAATCAATTGCAAAGCACAGTAAACAAATTCGATTTTCGATTTCATTCATTATTGGTTTTTTAACTCTGTATGTATTCAAAGCAACATCCAGCTCCTTCCAGTTGTTTATTTTGTCGATAGTTGTAAGATTTTTGCCGAATTTGCATCTTTTCAACATGATGATACTTTTTCGATGTTTCGCGAAGTAGGCGATGCAGAATTGGCCACTTCCAACCATTTCTGTAAAGGAGAGTCCGGGTGGAACTAAGTTATCGTGAATGACGCTGTTCATCCATTTCAGAAGAGCCGCTTCGATGTCCAAAAGCGAATAGTAATTTTTTAAACTTTTCTTCCAATTTGGATCAAATTTTAATCGAATATAGTATTCAACGACTAAAGCACCTAATTTATCGATTTCCGGAATTTTGTTTTTTTCGTATAATTTGCGTGAAAAATTAGAAATCGGCATTTCTTTGGAAAGATATTCTAAAATTCGTTCTAATGTATTGAATTCTATTGGAAATCTTTGATCTATCATGCAGACGGCGATTCGAAATAATGTTGTATTTTTAAAATTTTGAGGAATTTTACCGAATATCAAATCAATATTCTCAGAAATAAGAGAATGAACCTGAGAACTGATCTGTCTGTTTACATTCGGTGACACTGAGAATGATTTGTAACCATCTATCAGCATGTTCTGTATCCATTGCAGATAAATGTGCTTTTCATCCATGAAAAGTGTACGTTTATTTCTAATTTTACGTGTCAATATTTTGATTTTACTTGTCAAGAATATCTAAAAATCTCGGATTTGCAGGAATAAATTGTTATCAATTCATTGCCTTCATAGGAATATCTTATTTTTCATTAGCTATATACTAATTTACAATTCTATCATTTCATAAATGAAATGTATCTTTATTTGCATTATTTTTAAATAAATTTATGTATACATCGAAATTCTTTGGGAATTTTGTTGTAATAAATATCCGTGCATCTTAGCACTGCGTGTTTTATTGAATGAGATGCTAAAGAATGCAAAAAATAGCAAAATAATTATTTTGACATGTAAAATTATTAATGTCAAGTAAATTATTTAAAGGGTAAATTTGTTTTCGACTTTTATAGGGGTTGAAAGTATATGTGAGGGAGTACGCCAGAATTTTTAATGGGAGTTTTCAGCGCAGTGCCAATAGGTTTGAGCCAAATTGGCATCATTTTTCTGCTCGGTCTCAGTGGTGCCGGATATGGGTACTTCAAGAGTGACAATGTCTTCACGAAATGTCAAGTAAATTATAAAGTGATGTTTGGATGTGGAATCGGTGTTGCTCTTTTATTACTGATTTTGGTCAACTTATATTTTAGCTACACTTGCTGCGGTCATTACTTTACAACATTCCTATTTACACTTGCCATTGGAGTTGTTTTCATTCTTTTTACGGCTTCATCAAAGAAATGCATTCAGTATCATGAAAATGAATGGTACAATCACGCAAATGGTATTGCTGAGTACCAATTAAAGCATAATTGCTGCGGATGGCTGAATTCCACCGATCATTCTCTCCCCAGTTGCCCATTCAACTTTGATTCCGGGTGCAAGAATATATTATCAAATTACATTACACCTCGCATTAAGCAAATTTTTATTGCATCGATATTATTCCTTATTTTAACATTCGGCTCATTGATATTTTTATGCATTATATCCATTCTTTTTGAAGTAGAATCAATTTACCAAAATGTTGACACAGACTAAATCTTTGAAATTGGACTATAATTCTCTGTTATCATGCAATGAGAGCCTGGTTGTAGATGTTTATTTTGTAATTTTAATAAAAGAAACTTTTGTAGAAGATATTTCATTCAATATAAATTTGAAATTAATACATAACACATAAATTTATACCAACAAGATATTGGATTCGGTTTTCTAAAGTTGATATCATGTGAAATAGGCATTTATCCATAATCAAAATATAGAAATTTTAAAATATAACTCAAAATAATGATATTTTTGCATTTGACCGAACATTATATTTACAATCTTAAAATAGAGTACTTTCGAGGATTTCAATTTTTATTTTTCATTATAAAATAACATGAATCAATGAAAATTTTCTGAAAAAAAGTCAATTTTTTTAAATTTAGGGATTTAAGCAAACTTCGAAAATCTAATATTACGTGTGTTTTCTTGAGATGTATAAAAATAGAGCAAAATTTTACCAAATAGCTTTTCCTTGAAGAAAATATTTTTTTACATTTTTGTTTTAATTCATAAATCTATGTACTGTCATGTTTCAATGCGATTTTTCACTATGATTTTCTTCAAAACTCAATAGAAAATTTGTGTTTTTCTCAAAATTATTTTCCAATTTTATCACTGTTTTCATATAATATTTCGAAAATAATAAATGAATATCAGCTCAAAAATGAAAAATGTACAAAATCTCAAAAATACAAATTCACAATCATATCAAATAATTGCATATTTAGA
This sequence comes from Trichomonas tenax, assembly GCA_023091735.1. Classification (NCBI taxonomy): domain Eukaryota; phylum Parabasalia; order Trichomonadida; family Trichomonadidae; genus Trichomonas; species Trichomonas tenax. Next base: position 16,996 of record JALKBU010000356.1, read on the forward strand.
ATCCCTATGTGATGCAAATAACAGATCTGCAATCAGATTTCGAAAAAACCAAGCAGAAGACCGAGGATTTTTGCTGAAAACGGTTATGTCTCATAATTGAGGCCATTTTTTAGTACTCAGAAATGGCTCTTGTCTTTGGAAGTATTCACGCGGTCCCCAAAACATCGCAAGAGCTTATAGACACAGTACTTAGTTCTACAAACCGTAAAACAGCAACAATCATTCACCCAGGCTTCAAAATTGCAAGAATTCGTGACTTCTACATGAACAAAGTAAATTTTGCACGTGATCAGTTTACAAGCAGACTAACACAGATTCTTGAAGATTTTCCACGCTTAGACTCCATTCATCCATTTTGGGCATCATTGATTAACGTTATCTACGATCGTGATCACTACAAATTGGCTCTTGGTCAGATCATTGGTGCAAAGACATTAATTGCAAACGTTGGTCGTGACTATGTCAAATATCTGAAGTATGGTGACTCTCTTTTCCGCTGCAAGCAGCTCAAGAAGGCAGCTCTCGGCCGTATGTGCACAGCCTGCCGTCGTTTGACCCCTTCACTTCAGTATCTCGAAGAAGTTCGTCAACACTTGCAGAGACTTCCAGCAATCGATCCATCTGCTCCAACAATCATCCTCGCTGGTGCTCCATCAACAGGTAAATCTTCTTTCATGAACTCCATCACTCGCGCAAACGTCGAAGTCGCTGCATTCCCATTCACAACAAAGTCTTTGTACCTCGGTCACACTGACTGGGCCTACCTCACTTGGCAGGTTATCGATACACCAGGTCTTCTCGATCGTCCACTTGAAGATCGCAATACAATCGAAATGCAGTCTGTTATGGCCATGGTTCACCTCCGCGCTGCCATCGTTTACATGCTCGATATCAGTGGTACATGCGGATACAGCATCGAACAACAGGTTTCTCTCTTCCACTCTCTCGGAGAAATTTTCGCTAACAGACCAGTTACAGTTGTTCTCACAAAGACAGATCTCGTCAACCCAGACAGCCTTCCAGCTGAAGAGAAGGCTCTCATCGACAGCATGAACGGACCAAACGTTTCTTTCATGAGAATGTCATCAATGACAGGCGATGGTGTCTCAGAGGTCAAGGAGCACGTTTGCCAGGGCCTCAGAAAGATGCGCGTCGAGTCAAAGAAGACAAACGAAAAATTAGACCAGATCGCTTCTCAGCTTCACATTGCCAAACCAGATCAGACATTCGAGCCAAACATCCCAGATTCCGTCAAGAATCCACAGGGCCTCGGCCACCCACTCCAGAAGGAGCTCGAAGAGATGGCTGGTGGTGCTGGCCAGTACACAGCAAACACCAACGCTGAGAGACTCCTCAAGAATCCAGAGTGGCAGAACGATGTCATCCCAGAAATCATCGAAGGCAGAAACATTGCGGACTACATCGATCCAGATATTGAGCAGAAGTTCGCTCAGCTTTTAGAGGAAGAGAAGGTCAGATATCAGAACTACCAGGCCGAGAAGCAGGCCTTCGAAGAGAACAAGTGGCAGGTTACTCCAGAGCAGGAGGAAATGGTTTCTATCATCAGAGAAAGGCGCCAACTCATCAGAAACAAGGCTGAGGAGAAGCGCAATGGCAGACCGGGAATGCCGGAGAAAATGAAGAAGCAGACAAAGAGTGTCATCGCCGAGCGCGTCGACAACATGCTCGCAGAGAGAGGTATCGACGAGACAGCGAGACAACGTGCTGTTGATAAGGTCCTCTCCGAGAAGCCAACACGTGTGGAAAGGAAGATCGAAACAGCTAAGCGCGACACAGGTATCGTTAAGCACGGTGCTGGTGAGCGTTTCGACTACTATGTCAAGACTAACTACGCTCTTGAGCCAAAGTTCTTGTTCAGTGGAAAGTCTGGTTTCAAGCGTGACTTCAAATAGAGATATGATTTATTTTATTATAAAGATTTGATTTTAAATAAAATAGAGTATAACTGGAATCATTCTGTTTTAGTTTTTCTTCTTTTTTTTTTGAAATTTTGATCAATTTGATTTATAACAAAATGCTCATATTTTTCATTTTATATCGCCCAATAAGCAGAATAACAGTTTCAAGTCCAATATTGTTTAAAACACAATAATTTAATGTTTTGATTTTGATTTTGAGATCACTGAAGAGGCGATGATATATTAGAAGCAAATTATTATAGCTACACAATGATTGTCAACAGAATTATGAATATATAAATGATTAAATCTGTTTAGGCACATTTGATTTTTTTGATTTGACTTCCAAAAACAGATTCATAGATATTTCACCAAGAAATAAGTTATAATATTGAATGTGATGATTCTTTTATAATCTAAATGATATCCGGTGCATTATGTTATTGAAGATTAACAAATAAAACGATAGTTACTTCATCAAATGATACAGAACCAAAGTCTAAACACGTTGTCAACACGTATCTGCCATTACTCGCATTGATAAATGTTACAGATTCTGTTTGATCATATGAAGATCAGAAAAAATGTGAAAAACGAAAATAGAAAATAAGTCGAAAAATAGATCTTACAGATAGAAAATAGGCTATATTTTGATTGTCAGGAAATTTTCATTCATTTTTTTTTGAAAAGGGAGGCACGTTACAATCGTATGCTGCTTATAAATGATTATCAATAATATATCTAAAAATAATACTATCCAACGTGCTTTTTGCCAAAACCCAATAATTAGTATATACTAAACGATTATATGGTCGTGTATATAATTGTTCAGAATCATTTGAATATAATTAACGTGCACTAATTTAAAATCAAATTGCTTTCGTAGCATATCACCATATAATCAAAATTATTTTTTGCCCAAAAAATATCATCAAAAAATGATCTTGTCTTTGCTTTTTGTCAGTCATTGGATGCCAGGACTTGGCGGTGGCTTTGGCAAACTAGATCCGATTGACGGTGATTCGATTACCGGAACAGTGACGCATTCCTACACCGAGCCTAAAAATTATTCATTTATCCAATGTACGGCATCAAATATTGGAAGTAGCGTGGCAAGAATTGAATCTACGGAAGAACCTCTTAATTTAGTAATCTCGAACTCATATTTCTTCAATTGCTCAAATAATGAAAATGGAGGCGCATTTTATTGGCGTTCTCCGGGCGATATCAAAATCACCGAAACCTGTGTTGTTGGATGCCATACTCATTTAATCGATTACGACGGAGGATTTATATATTCACAAGATACGAATCAAAATTTAATCAATTTCACGTCAGTATATCTATGTGGCATTGACGAGGACTGCTCCAGAAGTGTAATTTACATGCAATCTCAGGAAAATGTCGTTGAACATTTTAATGCATCGGATTCAAATTCTATGAGTTTATTTACTTTATGCAGTAAATCTGGCAAACTTTCATATTCTACGTTCGAAAATAACTACTTATACAACACATTGACGCCTGATATTGTTTATCAATCATATACCACAGCAAGCAATTGCAATTTCATCGCAAATAGGTTTCCAATGATTATAATAGATTCAGCAGTATATTATTTGTTAGACTCAAGTGACAACACTCTATCTAGTTCCTGCTTTTTCAGGAATGTTGCACAATTCTTAGTTGCTGGAGGAAAGACATTCACTATATTCGACTGTTACATAGACTATGGAATATTCGATTCCATGGCAGCATTAAATATCAGGAAATCACAGAGAACGATTGTTATGAACTTATATAATTCTTATCAATGCAAAGCTATGTTTCCAACTTCACCAATCATCATTCATTTCTCACTAAAGTCTGTATTTCCATTACATCCATCAGAGAAACTCTCAGAGGTTTCACCAACAGCAGAACCAACGGCAGAAATTAAAACTCCAACAGCAACAAATAATATAGCAATAATCACAACTGAGCAAGCATATAATCCATCCATAGGATCATATTCCGATGAACCGACACGCGTTTCTGATGATCATAAACAGAGAACAATAATTATTGCGTGTTCCATTACAGGATCGGTTCTAATCATTGTTTTTATAGTTATATTCGTATTCTACATGCTCAAAAAAGCTAACCAGCCAATCGAACAAAGGGAAACAACATATACTCAAGATTCAGGAACAGAGTCTGCAGATTCCAAGAAGGGTCTGAATAATAAATACCATGATCCTGCCAAGCACAACAGCCAAGGCGAAAAAGAAGACGAATATACTTATACAGAATATTCATATTCTGAATATGATATGGTTGTTACGACAGAGACCATGGATCACGATATTTCAATCTCAGAAGTATCAAATTAATAAATTGTTTGTATTTTTTTTTCATCTATCTGAAGCCATCTTTTTTCTCATTCATATCATCATTTTTAGGCCAATCAAAGTCAAATCTTGAAGGTGTTGATCAGGTTATAGCACTTTTTTAAAGACATTATGTAGTCTAAAAAATGGACTTAGCTCTTTAATCATTTATTCTCAAGGAGTCTTGCTTAACTACGATGGTAGTGCACCTCATTCTGTCATGATTTATCAACATCTTTCATCAATTTCACTTAATTATTCATGATATTATTAGAATATACTTTTATTGACGAATTTTTCATGTTTGCGCTGGAAAAATATATCAGATTGAAGAAAAATCCTATTAACCGAGTTTAATTATACAATCATATCCAAATTTTTTAAACCAAGAGAATTACATTATATTTTGTTTTTGGCGTACACTCTAGGAGTATAATATGCGGTCTTTATCACCAATAGTTAGTAATAAACATTTTGCAGTAGACCTGAAAAATGTTAGTAATGTGACACTTTACACGTCAGACCTTGTCAGAGTCAGTGGTGCAAACTTGGATCCCCATGTACGAATTAAATTTTTCAATTCTTTCAAAAACAAACGTTATTATTAATTTTAAATCTTATGACTTTTTAAAATGTCAAGCTCTTAAAGAGAGCCCTCACTCCCTATAGACCTCACAGCATATCCTAATCTCACAAATGATGATGTCAAGAAAGAATAGATTAAACATAAAACAAAAGAGGAAATACGGAGTCAGACAAAACTTACAAAGGATGAAAAAGAAATGTTTTACAATTTAAAGGCAATGGGAAACGAAAAAATGATTGAAACATTCTGGAATATGAAATTAGGAAGCAAAAGGAAATATTCAATGTGTGAAGGTGACTTTTGGAAATATCTTTGTAAGATTCCTATTAATTTAGAGAGATATCATATATTTAATGAACTTAATAAAAGAACTGCTGAATTAATGAATAGAGATAATTGTTTCGTTCATGCTTGCATTCAGGCAGGTGTTGATGAGAGAACTATCGAATTCATGCGTGAAATCATTAAATCGAGATCATTGCCTCAATCAAAAATTCAAGCAATTGCAAATGAAACAGAGATCGAATTGAAAGTATACATGCCTGAATCAGAAAGGCATACAGTGACGTATACACCGAAAGATGAGGATGAAAAGCCAAAGACTCCAAAAATGACGATTGACTTATTAATAATGGATGAACACTATATGTTGAATGAACCAGTACCTGTCTCTACCTACTTCATTAAGAATTATAAAAACATTTTTAAGAAATGTAATAATTGGACATTAGAAAAATGCAATTGATCACTAGATTAAGAGAAAATAGGTATGCTATAGATTCTAAGCATTCAATAGAATTATGCACAATAATTAAAACACTTTTTCAAGAAGGATATTTTGAGCCTATAAGTTATGGCGACATGTTCACATATACGACGACACTATACAAACAGGACTTAGCAGAAATGAAAGACTTATCGTATAATCCTAAATTCTTTTGCAGAGTTAAAGAGGAATACATCCCGAAAGAAGGAAAAAACAGGCTAAAGCCCTCGAGGCACAGAGTGCCGAAGATAAACAAAGTTGATATAAAACCTGAACACTTTTATTTCGCCGACTTTGAATGTTCAACTGATGGAGTGCAAAAAGCATTTAATATGTGTTTTGACAATGATAAAGGAACAAATCCACAGAGTATTTGGGATGATGATTGTGCGATCGAATTTCTTGATAGACTTGAAGATAAGAGTCTAGTATATTTTCACAATTTATCGTATGACATTAATTTTATATTAAAGTATCTCGATAAGATCACAGGCACACCTATCATTAAGGGATCACGTACTATGTTAATTCAGGGTGAATTCTATAAAAAAACAACTATTCTTTAAAGATTCATACACTGTTATATCGAAGCCATTGAGAGACTTTCCTGAATGTTTCAAATTTAAAACAGGACCAAAAGAAGTATTTTCGTATCAATATTACTAATAAACCATCTTTTGACTTCATATTTTTGAAAATTAATTTTTGACCCTTTCCAGAAAAGTATTTTTATCTACCTACCAACAATCGCATGACAAAATAAATTATATGACTAATGGAAAAATAAATTATATCAAAGATTTAAAATAAAAAATTAACGCTGATTTTGAAATTTATGAAATCTTTAATTCCCTATAGAGGAGTGAGGGCTCTCTTTAAGAGCTTGACATTTTAAAAAGTCATAAGATTTAAAATTAATAATAACGTTTGTTTTTGAAAGAATTGAAAAATTTAATTCGTACATGGGGATCCAAGTTTGCACCACTGACTCTGACAAGGTCTGACGTGTAAAGTGTCACATTACTAACATTTTTCAGGTCTACTGCAAAATGTTTATTACTAACTCAATGGGTTTGTCTTCAAATTTTGATGTACGATATATAATATTATATAAACGTGGATTCATGAAGGATAACTGATATGACAACATTTGAAACATCATTTGGTAAACGTTTTATCTTGTTTGCTATGCTAGATTTCTCTTTGGTATGGTAAAAATCAATAAACGTCGGCACCAAATGTGCAAAAACCAAGAGAGCTTTACAGCGTTGAAATATATATATTGGATGCATGTAGGGATCATTGAGCAAACTGTGTCGTGTTCTGTTGTCTTAAAGTTTTTGCGCTTTGATGAAAGTATCAATTATAATAGTTCTTATGCACTATTAATCATGTGCACATAGTCAAAATTTGCAATAGATTATGATTTTCATGACACCATATGCCGTTGTCATCGATTTTGAATCTTGAATATATTTATTTCGTAATTTGCAAAACTAAGTTTTTTTGATGATATACAACTCCAATGCTGAGGTGTATACATCTAACTATTTTTTTTCTTTCTAATTTTCCCTTTTGATATTAAAAGGTTATAACACTTTTTTAAAGACCTTATGTAGTCCAAAAAATGGACTTAGCTCTTTAATCATTATATGTTATTAATGTGATTTATACAATCTTATTATCATCTGAAGTAGCTGGCACAACCTCAAAGTCACTTAAATTGATTGGATTCATCAGTGTCAAAATATATTCCACAATAATATTATTCTAATAATCCTCTTGTTTCCAATACTTTTTCCTATTTATCTTTTATTTTTATTTAATCTATGCTATTCTTTTTAATTATTGTTATTTATATCTAAATTCTGCTCAATTCACTTATTTTAAATTTCATTTTTTTTGTAAATTTCTATAAATAATATTAATAAGTAGTTACAAATATATTTGCAACCTTGTTAAATCCATTGGTGCATTTGTTTCATTTAATTTGCATTTCATCAAAAAATATTTTAAATTCCCCTACTATAGTAGGAAAAAATTTTGAAATTTCCTCGAAAAATTAGTTTTGCCTATAATAACCTATATCAAAAATGAAGTTAATGTAGCAATTTAAAAATTAAGCAAACATCAAAAAAGTACGTATCTGCCTGTGTCCTCGTAGAAGTGTCCTAAAGAAAAAGTTGTGTGTCCAAGTACCCAATTTTTTTGTTTTTTTTTTGTTTTTTCTTATTGATATCCAACCACTCATATTTTGTTACCCTAGCATATTTTTTACAAATTATATGTCAAAATTAAGTTACATAAATTGTGCAGAAGTTTAGGCTATTCGTTAAGCCAAATCATTAAAATCATGTTAATTATTGTATTTAAAACATGTCTATCTAATTTCATAAATTGTGTCACATTTTTAGGGATAGAGAATCCCTATCCCTAGCAATAATTTTTATTTGTAAATTATTCAATTTTTGTTAAGCTGGGATAGGCTATCCCATCCCAAAAGTAGAGTGATCTGACACGTTTTATTTACATGTCAGAAATGCACATGCATAATTAAGGGCTATCTAATTTGCTTTATAATGCGTGTTTTATTTTTCTAATTCCATTATTTGTCATATTACAAAAATAAAAATTAAAAAAATTACGTTTTTTAAGGTTCGGGATATGGGAGGGATAAGTTTTTGGATCCCCAATACTTTGGGAAAAAGTTGGATCTATATTTTTCGTGAAAACTGATCCGAAAAGTCTAAAAAAGTCAAAAATAAATCAGCCATTCATCAATATAATACACACAGATTATATATATCCACTAAAATTCGAGCTCAAAAAGTGACCAAAATAGGGGTTTTCTCCAAAAAATTGCAGGGTTTTGTAAAGCTAGGACACATAAAAGTGACGTTTGGACACTTCTGACATGTAACTGACACATATTCAATGAAAACGGTTGAAAAGTGGACATACCGTTCAATTAAGTTCTATAAGGTTCTTGTAAACAATAAAATTTTTAAGCAAAGGAAGGCAAAGAAGAAAAAAAGAAGGAGAGGGACCTCTTTGAAATCTGGGTGAACTTTGATTGCTTTTGAACTGCCTGAGGCGATGATGACGCCGCTGGGGTCATCATCGCCGAAGGCCCGATTTTTTTTGATATTTTGAGTATCCACGAAACATCCAAAAATGTGTTACTTTTCCAAAGAGTAAAAAAGCTTGAAAAGCGAAAAAGAAAGAAAAATATCTATTTTTATATAAATATTTCAACTTCTTTTTCTCAACGGGGTATCGAGAATTCCTTTACATTGGAGAAATTCCTGAAGATGGTAGTGATATTAATGGTATTTTGCGAATAATTAAATTATGATTGAATTACATATTATTGAATGAACATTCGAGATTTTCATGATTAGCATCGCTTAGGCACGGATATGATGTTTCAATCGTGATAAAGTTATAATTTGCTTTCTGGGGGGAAATTTGATATTTTATAAAGTAAGAAGAAGGAATCATTGATCATAACTATTTGGGTTAAACATTCGATGGCCCAGTGATTGTTTTTGTATTAGAAAAAGTATATCATGCCGTAGATGAATTTTGGCAACATAAATAATTAATGAATTTTTCTTTTAAATTTTACCGTATTCAGATTTTAGGTGACGAAAAGCGTCTATTTATAAGGCAAAAAGGCGATTTTCCCTCCACTGGCAAAACCGTTTAAACGTTTTTAATTATAATTTATAAATAAATGACTCAGGATGAAAATATCGAATCAATCGACAGACAAATACTAAGACGCTACGAGATTGTCCAGAAAATCGGTAAAGGAGCGTATGGCGTCGTATGGCGCTGCATAAATAAGCAGAACGGCCAAGTTGTTGCACTCAAAAAAGCGTTCGGCGCGTTCGGCAACTTAACGGATGCACAGAGAACGTACAGAGAAATCACTTTCCTCAGGCAATTGAAAGATTGCCCCGCAGTTGTTAAACTTCTCGCAGTTCACAAAGCAGAAAACGATCAAGACATATATATGGTATTTGAATGCCTCGAGACAGACGTACACGCTGTTATTCGCGCAAATATTCTTCTAGATGTTCACCACCGCTTCATATTCTGGCAATTACTCGTTGCACTGAAATACGTTCATTCTGCAGGTGTCATTCACCGCGATCTCAAACCGTCGAATCTTTTGATCAATAGTGACGCAACAATCAAACTATGCGACTTCGGCCTCGCGCGTGCAATCGATGAAGACGGAGTAACAGAAGATTTAACAGATTATGTCGCAACAAGGTGGTACAGAGCTCCAGAGATTCTCTTTGGATCGAACTCTTACACATCTCCCGTTGATATGTGGGCTGCTGGCTGCATTTTGGCGGAACTCGTGAGTGGAAGGCCGCTTTTCCCTGGTTCGTCGACAATGGACCAGTTGGAGAGAATCGTTGCATATACAGGACCACTTTCCGAACAACAGATCAAGAGCATGGTTTCGAATTTCACTTCAACAATGCTTTCCAATTTATCTTATTCCAGACCGAAATTTTATCTCGAGGAGAAGCTCCCTGACGCTCCGCCAGATGCTATCGACTTAATCAAAAAATTAATATCTCTCAATCCAGCAGATCGCCCGACGGCAGCAGAATGCCTCCAGCATCCGTATGTCGCACAGTTCCACAAACCTGCAAGGGAGCCAGATGCTCCAGAGCACGTCACGATGGCGCTCAGAGATGATGAAAAGCACACAATCAGGAATTTCAGGAACCAGATATACAAGGAAGCTTGCTCACCAACAGATATGGGTGCTACAAAGCGCGCGGGAGTTAAACGCCCAACTACAACATCTCGAAATTCAAGGCTGCAGCATTAAATGCTGTGCTTGTGAACTTGTTATTTGTTGTTATTTGTTATTATCATTCATGATAAACATAATATATATTTTATTGCCTTTCTTCTTCAAATTCAAAAATCTTTTTACCAGCCATCTATCCTTCTCCAAGACATATACGATCCAAAATCAAATTAAGTGAAATGATGAATTATATAAATTCAATATCAAAAATATCAATGTACAGTCATATAACTCAAATACAATATATCATTCCTCAGTGGGAGTATATATTTCGATTCCGCAAATTTGAATTCATTAATTATTTTTCATTGAATTAATTTTTCTCAAAGTCAGAGTCCAATCTCAAGAATTTGTTTATTTCTATAAGAATATTGTTGATAGAAAAGCTAGTTTCAGTTAATTAGTTTTATATATTTCATAGTTTGAATATTAACATGAGATCGCAAAGCTGATTATGGATTAGTCATAAATCTACGAAATGAATACGATGAACATATAGATGAGCAACGAATTTGTATTTAATAAGATAAATTTGGATCACTTTTCTTTTTTATTTGATATTCCATAAATATATCAAAAATTATGAACAGAGAAAAGCTAAATCGATAAAATAAAATGGTCCAATAAAAAATAAATAACGGTATTTTTTATTTTATAATAAAAAACTCACACATACCCAGAGGGAGCTGTTCACTAAAAAGTGACAATCAAATTATGTCAGCTCCGAAGTTCGAGACAGACGCAGTCCGCACGATCACTGAGCAGTCCATTCAGAGCGCCTTAAACAACCAAGTCTACGACCACAGCGCTGTCAACAAGTGGTCCAGCGAAATCCTTGAGACAACACTCCGCACACTCTGCGAGCGCTTCCCAGCTTACAAGTTTGTCTCTCAGTGCCTCATTCTTCAGAAGGCTGGCGGCGGCCTCCATGTTTCTTCTTCATGCTACTGGGATTCTAATTCCGATGGAATGGTTACTGTTCGTTGGGAAAACGAATCAATGCACTGCATTGTTTCTATCTATGGCCTCGCAGTTCAGTAAAACTAGCGTTGATAATTGCTTTCATCGTCTTATATTAAAATTACATAACTTTTATTTCTCAAATAAACTACAAATATATTTATCTACATATCTGTTTTCTCTTTCATAAGTCTTTCACTTATATATTTTTTATTAACATCCTTTTTTATCGTGATACAGCATATTCACTAATATATTTATATTATACTCAATTTGTAGAATCAAATTATATATGTGAGAACATCATAATTTAATTTTTAATCATTTGGCATTTATTGTGTCAAAATTAAACATTTTGGAATTAATACCTCTATTAACTTCATTAAATGTTATCGATCTACCTACATGACAACTTCAGAATCCAATTTTTAAAAAATATTTTAATTGAGCTTCTAAAAATCGGAATCCAACAAATTTGTGTATGAATTATCAATAACAGGCTTTTTGTGTATATAATAATACATGTGTTGAGAATTAAAATAATTTTTTTATGAAAAATATCGAATATTGGAGTTAAAATCAACAGATAAGAACTTATACGCATTTCAAGTTCTGCGCACAGTGAATTGTTAATGGAAATTAATGGTTCAGATTTCGAATTTAAAACAAAAAGAAAATTTAGAATTGCAAAACAAAAAAAGAAACAGTATTATATAATGTTGATCCTCATAAACGCACTGGTTGGGAAGTTGGACTGATCAACTCTAGAAACGCCGTATTTTTCGACATCATAATATTGATCCAAGCATTTTTCGCTCGTAATAGTATAAACGCTCTTACTATCCATAAACATCTGTAGCGGAGCGCTGTTGCCGATCTTTGATGTGAACAAGACCTTCCCCATTCTAATATCCCACATCTTAACAACGCCATCTATTCCACCTGTGGCAATTTTATCATCTTTGCCTGTTAAAGCTGTAATTATTCCTAAATGCCTTGTCAGCGTTTGAACAGCAGTGTTCGTGCGAACATCCCACAATCTCGCTGTCTGATCAGCTGATCCAGAAATGAAACAATGCTGCTCGAAATTCGTCAAACTCGTAATACCACCAACGTGGCCGATTGGACGTGCGACAATCGTTCCATTGGAGGCAAACAAGTGTGGTGTGTGGTGCTCTGTTGATCCGCAAACGAGATAATCATTGCACGCAATGAGTGATGAAATAGATGATAAATATGATGTCAAACATGTCGTGAATTGTGGACTTCCCTCTGTTTCAAGGGATTCCTTTGACCAGCAAACAACGCAAGAGCCTGTTGCAAGCGCCAAAGAATGATCCCAAAAGCACATCGAAGAAGATAATGAAGAATGCATTCCTGCAGAAAAAACTTTCGATGGCTTGAGATCGGATAATGAAAACGTTTTGATTGATCCACACGAGTACGTGTATATATCTCTCCTGTCTATGTCATAAGTAATTGAAGAAACTGGTGAATTAAATTGAATTGGTGTTTTTTGCCCATTAAAGTATAATTGCTGGCTTCCATCTTCATCACTGTATGATACAATAGCCGGAATATTCGAAATGAAAGTTCCAGACTCGATAATTGGATAAGATTCTTGAATATCGACTGGTTTGTAAATATTTGATGATGGATCTAACATATCGGACATAACTGGTAACGAGGATGGATCTCGTATTGGATTTCTTATGTTTTGTGCAGAAACAAATTCGTCATATCTTTGATCATTCATTTTAACGAGTTGTCTTGTAATTCTTGCGGCAGACTCAAGCTGCGCCATCGTATTTTCTTCTGGCACTGTCATCATCGCTTCTCGCTCTTGGAAAATTGTGTTTGAAAAAGAATTTGTTGCAGGCATCTGTTGCTGCTGAGGAATCATCAGATTCATCGGTATAGGTGATGGCACCATTCTTGGCATCGCCTGTGCCCTTTCATCGAACATTCTGTTTGGATGTTCGAATCTTGGCGGGAATTGAACAACAGAGAGTGATCTTGGTGGCTGTTGTGGTATAGTTTTCTTTGGCGGAATAACTTGCTGTGTTTCTTTTTTTTCCGGAGGCGCGACTTGATTTTGCTGATTTGTCGGGTGATAGAAGACTCTTTTGTTGTTATTGAACCACAGCCTTACAGTCCTGTGGCACCAGTGCTTGTTGGAAGGTGCTAAGACCGAAACAACGTTTTGCACGACCTGAGAACGCTGCAATGATCTCTCAGGGTGAGAAAAATACATCTGAAGGTAGTTGACGAGGATCGGCATCTCCGTCTCACTGGGAAAGTAGCGGCCTTCTTTGCCGTCGTCGTCTATGTAACTCGATTTCATTTATTTTTATTAGATTTCAAACTGTCCAAACCTCCCATTTTCAATAGGTCCAGATTTTAACTCTTTTGAGGATTTTTTGCCGCATTTTCATTGAAAGAGGGATCTTTGCTTGACATTATTCATTCTCTTTCATTCCATTCTATATGTTGGCTAAGTCATTTTTATGAAATATGCATTTTTTAATATTCAATATATTTATAATATTGATTTCAGACAAGTTTTCCTTTATCTAATTCTAATTTATAAAAAGTTAATATTAATATTGATATTGTTTTTAGTCTATACCATTCAAGAAAGTGCTGACGAATTGTTTTTCATGATAGTTTGATTTTGAAGATGTTAATATTATTGATTAGTATATAATTTGTATAGGTAGGAATATGAGATATTGATGGAGGCTAAATATCGATAATGAAGCTACATATTCAATTTTGTAATTTAAATATTGATTTTAGAGACCATCTATTTCATAAAAAGATAACCATAAGCTTAGGGATGGTCATATATTCTTATTTTTAGTCAATTCTATTGCTTATATTTCTTTTTCGACATTTTGAACTTCTAGTTGTTTTATAGATATTTAAGAAGAATTATATTAAAATGAACACAAGTTAAATCAAAACATTCATTAATTCTGTATAAATGAAATGAATTTGTATATTTTTGGCAGCTAACTTAAATTTATATATGCTTAACGTAATCACAAGGCATGCCGCCAGTTTACAATAGACACCATCGACCAAAGCAAAATCAATTGAACCGATATTATCGAATTAATATGGGCTTTAACGATTATTTCATATTCCCGGGTTCTCTAGCACACTTATTAGATTGCGCTACTTTTGAGTCATTTTCGAGCTATGAAATAATCGCAATATTTTCGATCTTTGTCAAAATACTACAATTTTGTCTATAAGTCACAGCATATAAAGAATATATATCGTGTATGTCATGGAAGTACTTTTTGAGTCAATAGGATGAGCCAGTTTTAAAATACAAAATGGAATTTGCGAACAGATGAGATTTATGGTTAAAATTACTCTATTTCTGAATGAGCATGATTATTTGCTAGCATTTCCATCAGTAAATTGTTGATTTACCTTTATAACGAACTTAATACAACCAAAAATGACCGAAGTTGATAAAAACCTGATCTCTCTTTGTGCTAGATGTTAAATCCTATACAATTAGGATATAATCAACTATGTTGTTATACTTTATTCGAATGAGAATTTTTAAAGAACAAATTTAAGTTATAACATATGTAAATAAGTTATAGCATATATTTGAAAAAGTGAACTTATAGATTCTCTCAACTTTCATCACGAAAAATCGTAAAAAAGAATCTATATATGAATATTAGTGAAGAAAACACACATATTTTCAAATTACAGTATTCTCACTATAATACCCTTGGCTAAGAAGTTATTTTGTTTATGTTTTCACACGATGGTACAGGGTCTTGCCTGATTCCAATTGCAGAATATTATGCTGAAGGAAGTGATAGAACCAAATTAGACTACTCTAGTACACACAAATGTAATATTCTTGGCAAACACACCATTGTCAAAAGCCATTATAAAGAATCGAGAAATCACTTAGATCGAGCATGAGTTTCTTTCCATGTATCATCAGAAGTAGCAGCATATGTATGTGCTCTGTATTCACTCGAGATAAAACCAAAAAATATCTGTATTTTCATTTGATTCATTCAAAAATATGAACAAATGCGTCTTTTCTCAATAGGCATTATCATTCCATTAGTTCTATATATTCTCATCAAATGCGTACACAAATCGTGCTCTAAAATATGAATCAATCAGTATTTTTTTCATAAAAATATTCCTAATACCGTGATATTAAATCGATATCTTGTGAAAATTTGCAATGTAATATGCATAGATCAAGTACTTAATTTAAATAATACGATTCATGTAGCTATTTAAGTTTTTGTTGATCAAGATCCAGATTTGAATTCCTCAAAAAATTGAACAACTCATACGTCTGAACAGTAACAATACTATTCTCACAATTCTATATCACAGGATACTGGTAAATTTTCGATATTTTCATTTTTTGCTCGAAATACGATTTCGATCCGGATGATTGGCTCACCCAAATGATTACCGCTCGTTTATTATTTGTTCCTCATTGGGTATGGACCCTACTGTGTGAGACCCAAGGTGATTGGTAGTAAAAGGCGAAGTTCCCCCCTTTTTAGCTCTGTGTGTTATTCTTCTCAATTTAATAAACTTTTCAAATTTAGCCACTCATAAAAGAGTCATCATTATTTTTGGGAGAATAACACACAGAGCTTATATGTGAACATTTGGAATACTTTCTTCAAAAAAAGCTAAAAAAGCATATTTGTGATTAGATTTACCTATTTATCATCGACAACAACATATTTTACGTTATAAAAATGCTATACAATGGGAATATAATATATTATAATGAGTAAGGCACATCATGGTAAATCAATGTTTTTGATGCAAGGTATATCTAATATTTTAATGAAATATAGACTTTGTTAGCTAATTCTTTAATATATCATGCACAACAGGATTTTGTACATTGATGTTCAATAACTTCGCAAGAAGTTAATCCAGTGAGTTAAAAAAGAATATCACCGACTTTGTGTATCAATTTTAGACAAGCCAAATTGAAAATGTATTACATTCAATTACTTAAATACATATACAATATAGTAGATAACATTCAAATATGATTTTGCCATTGATGAAACTATCTGAATATATGAAATTATGATGAAATGAATGATCTTTTAAACAATGAAGGTTTATTCCTTGATACAAAGGCCAAGTGTAATGAACAAAAATCTACATAGGATTTTATAGATGTTTGTGATGTTCACATTTATCTATTCATTGAAATGGAAGATGAACCCAATACTCTTTGCAAAAAAAAGGTGCATCAAAGCCAAGTCAAAGCAAAAATAATCAAATCTATTAAATAATGCGTTTGGGATTGGTATGTGTCATTTATAAAGATAATTTATTATTAGTTTTCATATTTTGCTTTAATATAGTTTAGCAGTCAATGAATGTATTATGTTGCCGAAGTATATTGTGATTAACAGAGTTTTAGTTCATATATAATATATTTTTTTGAAAATATTATATTTCGTGCAAATCAAGAGTATAAATCGCTATTTAGCCAAGAAATGCTCTGATTTCGTTATAGTCCTTGTTGAGCCGTTCTCTGATCCTTCTTATTGTTTGTGTTAAGTCCGCAGAATCTTCGATAGTGATTTTCTCAAAGAATTCACGATGCTTTGTCATGAAGGGAGTCATGAATATGCTTTGATTTGGATCATAGCGTATACTCTACCGATGGTATACAGTTTTCCCACAATATTATCATTAGCCATGGACTGCATGATGATGTGGACGAATATGAATAGATTTTTGATAATTTCACAAATTTTGTGTTTTTCATCACCTTTGTTGTGCATAGATTTTCCAAAGTATGATTTATTGACTTTCATGCAATGGAGAGAGAAATAACGTACAGATGTTATCTTTGAAATATTAGCTTTGCATAAAGAGATATTCGATCAAAGACTGATTTTAGAAAACTTTTTCTCGAAATTTACTCGACTAATCACCAATTTGTATCGATGAAACAATTGCATATATACCTCCAGTAAAATATGAATTTTTCAGTAGATATCTATTTATATATAACAGAAATGAGGAAAATTTGGTAATATTCATAAGGGCAAATGCCAATACTTTATTGAAAACAAATATTCGAACGTGCTTTAACAATATATATCAAAATTGTTAAATATTAAACTATTTCAAATGTGAATCTTAATATCATTTGGTAAGTGATATGCTGCAGCGCATGAAAGACCCATGAGGATCAAAAATATCGCAAATTTCTTAGTAGATTGTTGATATGTTAAAACTGGAATGAATTTTGCTATGATATAGCAAACAAGTGATTCTATTCCGAACATTCCTGCATATATAAGTGATTCTCGTTTTGTATGTGATCTAACTCCAGCAAAAACGCCAACACAAAAAACGAGCAACAATGGGAAGATAATAAGAACACTGCAATCTTCCTTCATTAAGTCCTCTTCGTTGCTGATGGGAATTGGTTGCAATTCGCCATCTTCAACATCAAGATTCGTTTCTTTCATGATATATGAAAAGTGCCAATTAAAAGTTTCATATTTCTGACACATAAACAATATAATTTGACAAAGAATATTGATGCTGTCAAATGCACCAAAAGAGTTAATACTATTTGATTTTCACCAATGAACACATCTATATGCTATTCAGACATATTGTTCTAGTTTTTGGCAAAAGACATATTAAAAGATAAAGATATTTAATCATTTCTTGAATACATATTTTCAGAATCTCTATCTTTGTATTTAACAAAAATTCAATATGGCAAGCATAATATCATGTTCTAAATTGTTAAAATTTCAAGTTAGGTCCCAAATAAAGATGATTATAATTTTTGACAAATAAAATATGAATTGACAAGTAAAGTGGCAAATGCTCAAATCAGAAATGTGGAGATTTGACACTTTAAGATTCAAAAGTGCCAAATTCTCTTCATGAAGCGAATTCCATGCAACCAAACAATATTTGGATGCATCGTCTCAGCGATTATTGTGACAACTCTCTTCGTTGTTACTGCTGTTGACACAGTACACTATGAACCTGATTGCCAGCAGTTCCCTGAGTTTTTTTTCACAACAAATGCCACATTTTTTAAAGACATAGTCGATAAAGCATTGATTCACTCAACAAAAAGATTTGTACTCGCTATAACGGATCCAAAATTCGAGTTAGATGTTTTTTCAAAATCCATTGAAAATTCAAAATTACCGAAAAATAAAATATTCATCTTTGCGCAGAACGATGAGAACAGGATAAAGAAGGTCGTTCAGAAATACGGACTAAGTGCTAAATATATAAATGAACGAAATTACAAAACAACACTTTCTTTGGTTGTTTATGATGATAACGCATACATCTTCCCATACACACCATACACACACATACCATCATACTACAGTGCTATTTCTTTCGAAAATTGTCGAACAGCCGCAGACGATATCGAAGCATTTATCAATTATGTATCAGATATCCAAGATAACCCGCCAAATCACATCGCAAAAACATCAATGCAGTCAAAGACATCATTCCAGAATCCAGTGAAAATCAATGATTCAGTATTTTTTACTTTTTACAATCATCAAAATGTTTTGATTCCTGTCCGTCAACATACAAATGATATTCTCAACCAGCAATTCAAGGAGGAGCCAAATTCAATCTATATTTTTGCAAAAACTCCACCTTATGTTTCATTATATACAGATATGGAATCTTCCTTATTTAACCTATATTATAACCTCAAAGCATTGCTGTTCCGCAACACAACGGACATTTATTTCTTATATTCATCAGAGCAGTCATTGACTCAATATCAAACTATTTGGTTGAATGCATTGAAAGTTTATCCACGATTTCATCTTAATTATATTAAAAATAACTACGCCAGTTTACAATTCATGATTACGGATGACTGGATGTTCATATTTCAACATGATATCAAAAATCAAGAAATTAATGAATTTATTTCTTTACACTATGCTACAAATGACGTGGCAACAATAAACAAATCATTAGATTTCTTCAAGATGAAATGGAATGAATCTGTTCCTTTTGTGAAAGCTTAATTTCACTCGCATCATATTTTTGTGTTTATATATGCACCCTCTGTTTATTATATAAAAGATTTCATTAGTTAATATTTTCTTTTTAAAACCAAGTAACTCACATACTGATTTCTAATGACCTAAATATGTTATATTCAAAATATTTATAATAATAAAAATTATATCAACATCAATTGATGATGAATTTTTTTTTTTTTTTTGTATTTATCAATATCCGTGATAAGTCAAAATATTTGAAGTGAATTCGGAGGGAAATATAGACAAAATATAGTAGAGAATTTAAAATTAGGAATCATCAAAAAATAGTTTATTTGCTAAAACTGGAAATAAATCATAATTTAAAGATAAAGTGACTCTAATTAACCGATTTAATAGCAGCACCAACCGGCATTTTGGGTTGTCTTTGGATCTATTTGTACTGGCTCGCCATTATCCTCTTCATGTGGATGTGGCTGCTCGACGAGGCGTGTTACAAGCTCCTCGAAAGCCTGCTGGACACCTTCGTTTGATTTAGCACTAGATTCGACGAAAAGAGTAGCATATTTACGTGCAACATTCTCAGCATCCTCCTTAGGAACGATTTTATCCTTGAATTGAGGATCTTCCTTTAAATCGCACTTATTTCCAACAATAAGCATCTGGCAGTCGTTTGTCACGTTGCTATTAAGTTCTGGGATCCAGAAGCGCTCGAGATCGTCGAGTGAGTTCTTGTCAGTCAAGTCGTAAACTAAAATTGCGCCATCAACTTTTCTATAGAATTGGCGTGTAATTGTGCGGAATTTCTCTTGTCCTGCAGTATCCCAGATAGCGAGTTTTATCT
Organism: Trichomonas tenax; assembly: GCA_023091735.1. Taxonomy (NCBI): domain Eukaryota; phylum Parabasalia; order Trichomonadida; family Trichomonadidae; genus Trichomonas; species Trichomonas tenax. The sequence goes on from JALKBU010000356.1 coordinate 37,325, forward strand.
TTTTGCCGTTAATTTCGATGTATTTCTGCTGAAAATTGACGCCAATTGTTGGATCAAATTCTTGGAATAATTCCTTGCAGTAACGTGTGATGATAGCAGTCTTTCCTACACCACTGTCACCTAAAAGGATAATCTTGAATTGAAAATCGTATTCTGGAGCCTCTTGAGCCATTTATGCAAAAGTGACAGAATTCTCTTCGATAAAACTGGCAGTTTTTCGCTAATTCGTCACATTTGTTTTGATCTGTGTTCTCGCTTAATGAAGTACATCATTAAAATCCTATGGTTTACATCTTCGCATGGCTTCGATCACCAAAATCTTCCATTTTATTATTTCGAAATTTATTATTTTGATTCTTGCTTTGTAAGTACTAAATTATGACACAGGCAAGGCATTTATACGCGTATTTGACGTTTTCAAACTTTTCTTTTATAATTATGAAATTAAATATTTTGTATAATGCTTTATAAATCTATTTCTATGATGCAGAGAAGGTACTTATACTTTTGTAAGATTTTGGCCACATTTATTTTTTTTCCAATTGTCTCGAAATGTATTTTTAAATTTAAAAAATATGATATATATTCTTTATTAACTATCAAGTAGCATCTTTTCAAAAGCATTCTGTAGAGTAAATCGCTGTTTATTTCGAAAATAGAGTCTGAAAGGAAGAACTGTGGACTGGATTGCTAGCATTTTGGCTACCAGTGCCAACGAAGTGCTTAATTTTTCTTTTCACTATAAATTTTTAAAAAATATAAGATAAAATTGTTCCAATAATCATTTATAATCGCATGCCACGTAAATATTTATTTGTCAAATATACATGTATATTTGACATATTTACATTATCTGACATGTTAGATAATGTCACTTTTTCATGACAACTTTCGGTACGCAACAATTCCTTTGAAATTCTTTGTCCTTGTGGCGCCATAAAACTCGTTTTCGACAGTTGGAGATAGTAATTGTGGCCAGGTAAAAATCACATTCAAATTGTGGTATTCAATCAAAAAATATCGTTAACCATCTGGAAAAATGTAATTTGAGTCATTGAGTTGGTATAAAATGGAATAGAGTCCAGGAAGATCAGATTTTAATGCTTGGCTCTCATTTTGAAAGCATTCCTTATTTTTCATCAAATGTTCAAAAACAAGTTTATATGTGAACCCCTCGAGAAATGTATACTTATATCCATCGATTATGGATATGTTTGCATCGTTAGCTTTCAAAAATGAGTCGAATATTAATTTGCTTCATTGATAAAAATGTCACTTTTTTATCCAAACAGTATATTTTCAATGCATTCTTTGAAGCAGCAATAACACTGAATCTATAATGAGGAGTTATGAAATAAAACATATAAATTCCGAAGAAACCAAATGTATCATCAAATCAATGTCATTTGATTATTGTTTTTTAAATCAAATCATAGTTTTAGATTATAATTACTGATATAGACTCATTTGCAGTAGCATTATTTGAGAAAGTATTATTAGCAAATTGGAGCAATCATTATAATAGCATAAATCAATTTTGGCAAATGATAAATGTCACATTCATAAAACGAATGAACAGAAAATATCTGGCGGAATTCCAGCCCACAAACGTACATAATTTCTTGTAGTGCTTTGAAAGGAAGGAATCCCTATATTAGGATAATTGCTAGTTGCGGTACATAGCATTGCAATAACAAAATACCAAGCGCTAGTTCCAGGTGTGCCTTCAAGTAATGAACACCCAGGAGTTAAAGCGTTTTGACAAGGCCGCCCCAATAAGAATCATAAGCTTCTGTGATGTATTTTTTTGAAGCCATTTGCTTTGTAAACTTCAGGCATTTCATTTTCAAATGTAAGAGAATAAGATTGATGCCATGTATTAATTTTTTTTTCTCCAATGGATATCCAATCATAAAATAACGGTAATCATTTGGAAAAACATACCTTGAACTATTTAATTGGTATAATATTGAGTATTGCCCACGAGAATTAGATTGCAAAGCAAGACTTTCATTTTCGAAACAATTTTTAATTCTATAATCATGCTTAAATACAAGTTTATATGTTGATGATCGATATATTTGATTCCTCAACTCTCATTTATCATTAAAACAAACACTAAAAATCATTACAAAAAAATGATAAGACTATTTTTTATTTTGAAATATTATGATATAGTCATTTCATATAACATGAGATTATAAACACGTTTGAATATTAAATAAATAGAAGTATCACGGGCAGAGCATTTTATAGTTAAATCATTTGGCTCTCGTGCCCAAAGTCTGGCATAATTTGCAGAAACATTTGAAGAAACAGGCATTCCTGCTTCTAGATAATCCTCATCAGCAGAACAATACATTCCCAATGAATAGTGCCATTGGTTCACACCTAATCTTCTATTCAGAAATGAATTCATTTGAGACAAATTATTCATTGCAAGACCTCCCCATCCACTATCTACGGTTTCAGTAAGATATTTTTAAAATCCAGTTACTTGAAATACACCTTCATTTTCTTCTTCGACTGTTGGTGATAAAGATTGACACCATATGTTAATTAAACTCAAAGTTGGATATCCAAGCATAAAATAGCGATGATTATCTTTGAAAACATATCTAGAACTTTTTAATTGATAAAATATAGAATATTGACCAGGAAATTGTATTTCAACAAAAGACTTTCATTTTAAAAAATTCTTGATTCTGAAATCATGTTTAAAAACGAGCCTATATGTTATTCCATTGATGGCTGTGTACTTATACCATCAACGATGAATATATTCGAATCCTCAACTTTCAATCACATTAAATTTTATCAATCATTCATTTATAATAATGTCACTTTTATTGTCAATTTTTAACATTGATAAATAGTTTTTCATTTAATATAAGATAATTATTGAGTGAAACATTGCCAAACTAATACGATATTGAGATGCAATGCAAAGATATATCGAATGCTTTACCTGTTTAATTTTTAAGCTATCAGGAACTCCTGCCCATAATCGAACGTGCTGTGTGACAGAAGGTGGATAGGCTGGAATACCTCTTGTCAAATAATTACCTCTAGCAGTACAATACATTCCTATAGAAAAATCCCAATAAGGAATTTCAGGATTTCCATCTATAAATGTTTCTGTTGAACAGTGGGAGATAACAATTGCCTCCATGTGTTAACTAAGTTCAAAGTTGGAAATTCAATTAAAAAATATCGTTGACCATCTGGAAAAACGTCTTTTATATCATTTAATTGATAGAGTATATAATATCTTACAGGTGTATTACAGTTTAATGCAAGGCTCTCGTTTTCAAAACAATTCTTGATTCGGAAAATGTGTTCAAAAACGAGCTGATATGTTAATCCTTCAAAGAATGTGTACTTATATCCATCGATAATGGAAATATTCGACTCTTCAACCTTCAATCAACTTGTTTAAATCAAATAGAAGCAATAGAAAATATGTCACTTTTATATAAAAATGGTATTTATTGATGTTTAGATGTAACCTATAACATATTGAAGTTAAGTATATATTAATGTTTCAGTCATTAGAAAAACAGTCAAAATCCATATAGAATGAGAAATCGCGCAATGAGAAACTGAAATATTTCAACATTTTGTCAAAAATATATCAGGAATTCCTGCCCACAATCGAACATGCTGCATATTCACACTAAGGCTGCTAGGCATTCCAAGTGTGGTGTAAGAACCTTCAGCACTACAAAGCATTCCTATAGAATAGTGCCTATGGAGTTCCATCAAGTAATGTATTTGTTGGTGATACAAGACAGCCCCAATATTTACTATTAGCTTTGCTAACTCCAGAAACTTCGCTATCAACTGTTGGCGAAAGTAATTGTCTCTATGTGTTCACTTTGTTTAATAAAGGATATTCTAACAAAAAATATCGTTGCACATCTTCGAAAATGGATCATTCAATCGATATAATATAGAATATCGACAAGATGAATCATATTTCAGTGCAAGATTCTCGTTTTCAAAACAATCCTTGATTCGAAAATCGTGTTCAAAAACGAGTTGATATGTTCATCGATCAAAGAATGTATACTTATATCCATCAACAATAGATATATTCGAGTCTTCAACTTTCAATTAATACATCTAAATTTAATGGAAACATTAGACAATTTTGCTGATGAAATAAAAATAGGGATAAAATCAACTTTTATGCATTAATTTTGTGTTATGCATATATCCATATGCATAAAAAATGATTTATCCGCAGATGCTCCAGCATCAACAAAAAAAAGTTTTCATCCACAAACAAATTTTCATTCGCAGATAATTTCATCCGAAAAAAAGTATACGATATCCAATAAAAAAGAGATGTTTATTTTAAAGTTTATTTATATAAATTTCGTAAACTTTGAAAAACTAAATAACTGTTCATTTACACATACAAGTTATACTACCTGCCACTAGTGTATCTTATTTCAATGTATATGAATAGCAATCATATACAGCATAATGAATACTCTGAGCAACACTGGGTTTCAAAGCATATTTTTTTGCATAATTATATATTTCATGGACTATACTACCCGCTGATTCTAGTTGCATTATTGTGCGCGAAGAAATATCAGAAATTCAACATGATTTGCTTGATTTGAATAATCTATAGGGTGTCTAATAAATCTTTTGCACCTCATTATTTTCCCCTGAATAATGGACTATTTCCTTTAAAAAGCATATCAATCGATTCCTCATGAGTTGCTCTATAATATATGTTGATTTGGTCAAATCTGATATTCAAATCAGTTTTTTGTGCATGTTTGATAATTTACGTCCGTTTGGAATTTCGAAATTTTATACAAAAATTCATCGAGTGAAACAATATTTTGATCTTATTGGCTAGCAAACAACAAGGGTTGCAACAAAAAAAGCATATGTTATTGGAAATCGAGTGGTGTATTAAATGGTGTAAGTACATTGCACTTGTTATTCAAGTTTCGAAAGAAGCAATACTGAAACTAGTGTTGAATCTAATGGTGTTGTCGACACAGAATCAATGACAACAGCATCATTCGATCTCAATCTTGAATCAATAATGCGACAGAAGAGGCAATGAAATGAAATATGCTACATTGGCTCATTTATTTGAGAATTTTCGTATATTATACATTAAAAGCAATAAATCCGATGCATCAACACTTTAATTTGTTGGTTTTCATTGCTTAATAAAAATCATTAACTAAAATGATATATATAATTGCGTTTGGACAACTCGTTTAATAATTAAAGCTGAAGTTGATGTTATCCTTAATTATGCATTTGAATATTGCATGGGCCTGCAATTTGTTGAAATTCCAGCGAGTGTAACTACCATTGAGTATGGTTGTGTTCATTTTTGAAATAAAACGTCAAATGCCACGAGTTCAGGTGAAGTCACAATTTTAATTAAGAGCGGCCCTCCACTTTCAAATATAAACGATTATGTATTTGCAAGAAAGATTCGAATCTTTCGAATGCCCAGTTTTCATTCAGACAACAGGAAATTTTGTATTACCATGTCTCAAATATATCTTTTTTGCCAAAATAGAATGAAATTTGGAAATTTTAGAGTTACATGTACGAGGATGACACGCGTTTTGAGTATACGTATTGTAAAAGTGACGTTTTTGCCCTTGTAGCTGCACACAAGCATTTCAAAAAAAATCGGGCCTCTGGCCAAAAAAACCGGAGAGATATTTGATATCAAATATGTCCATCTTAATTTTTTTTCCTTCCCTTTTCCCCTTCCTTCTTTTCTTCCTTCTTCCTTTTTTTATTCATTTTCCCTGACAAATTCAAGAGATCAAGACTGATTAGATAATTACGTTAAGAATGTTCAATCTCAGCACAGGATTGTATTCTGTGCCATAGAGTCTTCACTTTTTTTCATATAGATAATACCATTCCTTGTAAATATTGAATATATTTGCTCATTATAACATAAAATTTTAAAAGAAAGTTTAAGTAGTGCATTTGATTGATATTCTAGAGGATGTTAGAAATTCCTATTTTTGAGAACAAAATTACTTCGTTCTGTAAATTTCGTTTCTAAAACGAGGAATAAGATTCTACATTCTGAAACATATTTGCAGTCTCTTTTTCCCGAATGCTTCAATCAGAACATGCTTTGAACTTCACGATTTCTTTGAAATTAAATACATTTTGAGTGAACAATACGTTCATTTGATTTGAATGTATGCAAATATGTTTAGAATGAACGCAGGCATTTGCTAAAATTAAGAAGAATTGAAAACATATTGTTTCAAGTTGAGCTAATGCGTAAATATATACAAATTCAACGTTAACAAACTAATTTAAGGTTTTAGATGATGAATATTTACAGAAATGTCTCTGTCAATCACTTCATTTTTACAAAAACATCAAACCTCCCTTCGAACCAGTTCGAAGGCTGATAATGAGTAATTGGATAAATATTAAACGTCCATGAAATGTTAAACGTGCGTTAAAAATGCATTAAACTGCAGTTATCGACAACTCTGTCCACTCAGCGACAATCTTTTTGATCGAACTCCTTCAGAAAAAGGAAGGACTCTGTGTATTTCATTATAAGTTACAAAAATTACGCATGCATATACAACTTTCTCGAAAAACAGGCAAAGTTACAAACATTACCACAAAATACCTACAAGATTTATGATAGCATCACAAAATCGTCATGAAATTTATATTAAAAGCTTTTAATGATGCTGAAATTTGAAAACACAACAACGCTAAGGTTTTTTGTCAATAAAAAGTTAATGAAACAACTATTATTGATTGTTTCATCACGAATACGCCTTAATCTGACAAAACCCGAGATTTGGCTAAAAAGTATTCTAATTCCAAAGAATATACTGTAGATTCGTCAGAAAGGCACTAACGCAGTGATGTTAATTGCAAATACTAAGGAACAACATACACTATTTGTTAAATGTGATAGTGTTTTAGATTTAAATATAGTTAAAAGCTCCAAGAGAATCCGCAATTTCCTCATCTTCATCAGATGTTTAGCCCGAACATACTGATGTTAAAGCGAATTTAACATTCTAATTAGCGAATATTTGAAATCTCCGTAATTTTTGATATTTTGCTACAAATTCATCGCTTCAAGATAAATGATTCTGCATCATAGATGATTTACGTCAAATTCATTGCGAAAATAACAAAAATGATAGGGTATTTTTGCATTTTCGATTGACAAGAATTACAGAATTTAGGTATTCGCTAGCATACAAGGCTCATTCCAAGACAGTACATTACGAAAGTATGACTTTAAAATCGTTATTCAAAAAAATATCATATAATATTATATGATATTTTGTAATAAACGATTAATTTTTATATACATCAATTATAGTAAGTTCGTATACGAAGTTTTGTGAATTATATTGCTAAAACTGGTAGATCGAAGATTTCGAAGTTTTGTTTTTTTAAAACATAAGTGTGAAAACTGAAGGAACATGGATGGGCTGGAAGATTGGAAAGGAAAAAATGGGGAAGTGGGAAAAAGGATGAAAATTGTCGAGATATGGAAGGAGTCTTGAAGGCAAATTCACTTGCTTTCATGTTTTATGTGTGTCAAAGATGATTTAGATGATGCATAAAGTTTGAGGGTCTGATTTTATTGAGACTTAGGTTGTCCTTAAAACACTAATAATGTGGCACTTTTCAGAAAATAAATCATAGGAAGATTTTATGTACATTATATTCTACTGCTTAGGGATTCATCTTTGGAAGATATTTTGGATTCTGGATGGAAATAAAATCTTTCTGGAAGATTTTCTGGAAATAATTTTGGAATGGAAAAATTTTTAATAAATAGTATAAGCAGTGTTAGGTATGCATAATGCATAGTCAAGATATTGATATTAGCCTATATTTATTATGATAAAGCAAAAAAAAAAGATCTGATAACTATATATTTGAGGATATTCAAGCAAAAAAGTAAGTTTATTATTGATTTTATAGGATGAAGAATTAGCTTTGATATCACTAATTATACTGAATAAGTTCTTTGATTTAGAGTGATAAACATTTGTTGATGTGAAGAATTCTCCATATTTAGAATAATGATGAAAAATCAAGAGCCAGTATCTTTTATATTCATGCTTGACTCTGAACTCACCAACAGTGAAAGATTTAGCAAAATTTAGATCACTATAATTAGAAACATAAACATCCAATTATATCATTATTTTTATGAAAAGTATCACTTAACCTTCAAACCGCAAAGTTGAAAAAAGTCAGGGCAGTATTTTTCCTTCTACGGTGTAGTCCCGCGACCTTCATAACTTTTTATCTGATCAATATTTTTTCGATTTGAAAGTACTTTCATGTACATATTGATAGTTGTCTATCCAGTGGTGTAAGTGG
>JALKBU010000357.1:0-45698 GCA_023091735.1 Trichomonas tenax
TTTATATATCCACAGCATTTTAGATGGGAAAATTTTTCATTTGCCACCAAAATTAGACCTTAAATATTCATACTGGTGGAGAAAAATCGAGATGTTTGAGTAGGCGTAGAAAATTCAGTGACGCCATTTGCAATCAATAATTTGATAGATATATAGACTGTGCCACTTATACCACTGGATAGACAATTATCAATAAGTACATGAAAGTAATTTCAAATCGAAAAAATATTGATCAGATAAAAAGTTATGAAGGAAAAATTTTTGCCCAAATTTTTGGATTTACGCGAATAATCACAATCTGTATACTACTATGGCTGATTTATTTTTGACTTTTAGACTTTTCGGATCAGATTTCACTAAAAACGAAAAAAAAAATCACAAAAATTGAGTACTTGGACACATAACTTTGACTTTAGGATACTTCTACGAGGACACATGCAGATGCGTAAAAAATAGATGTAAAAATAATGCATTTGAAAAAATTGAGGATTTATCATGTAACAGCAAATCACATGTAAATTGTTTTTGTCATGTAATGAAAATCTTTGTCAAAATATTTTATGAGTAATGATGTTTTATATCTTCAGCCTCTTATCAGTGAATTCAAAGACCTAAAGAAGAAAAGGTTTCGAAACAATCGGAGATTTAATCCAAATGCGAAATATTTACTATCTGAAGCTGAACGCGCTTTCGAGATATTGGAAGATATTCAATCTCCAATCCATTTCATTGCTGCTTACGAACTTTTTGTATACAGCATCTCAGAATGTTCGATTTTTATTCAAAATGATCTCAAGAAATTTTTGTTTCCACTATTTTTGCATTTAGAATCACGAATTTTATCAAAAGGATCCGATTTTTACTTTGCAAACTTCCTAAATAAGCATTCCATCATATTTTCTCAAGAGCAACGCGATATTATTTCAACATTACAAAATGATCCAAAAGAATTCCAAATACCAACATTCGAAATTGAAATATCCGAACTAGCAAATATGAAATTACAAAGTATTTTAGAAAATGATAAGTTAATTTTTCTTTCATTATTAATCACTCAATTTATCAAATGTGACATCAAAACAGAAGCTAATAAACAACAAGATGAAATTCTATCCGAATCTGCAAAAGCAGCCAAAGAAGAAATTCTTAGAGCCAAAAATTTCGAAATTTATAATCCAGGTATGGTATATTTCTCGAAAAATAAAGCCTCTATGGATAAAATCTCTGATGATAGTCATTTCATTCATGATATCAATCATATGACAGTATTCAATCATCATGATAAATTATCATGCATAAAAATTTCGCCTTGTGGAAGACTTTTTGGTTATGCAGAAGCAACATCAGTTAGAGTGTTTATTCTCGATGAACCAAAGCGAACGCATTTCGCGAATGGAACAGCAACAACGATTTTAAATCGACATTCTAAGCGCATCACAAGTTTCGAGTTTTCAAACAATTCAGCAATGATCGTTTCTGGAGGAATGGATAATGAAATAAGGATAGCTCATACAGAAGCATCACAGCAATTAGCGCGTTTCCAATATCACACACTTCCGATTTCATGTGTTTCTTTTTTATCGAATTCATATTATGCATTAGGAGGAAGTTTTGATGGATTAGTGACATTATGGGCCATGCAAAACGTTCTTCCGGTAAGAGAATTTGTAGGCCATAGTGGTGCGATTATGGGAATATCTGCGCATCAAAGTGATAAAGTCACCACAATCGGTTATGATAAAACACTTCGAACATTCGATGTCGGAACAGGAAATGAGATTTATAGGATCATGTTAAATGATACACCATTGTGCGTTGATACAGCAATGAACAGCGAGCTTCTTGCTGTCGGAATGAATAATAATGTTTGCATTTATTCATCAAATGGTGTTCTTAAAACTAAAATTCCTGTCGAGAATAGACTGACAGATGTGAAATTCATGAGGAATAATTTAGAGTTCGTTTTCTCCTGCTTGGATGGAACGGTAAGTATATGGGATATCAATGGAAGCCAAATTGTCTCCGTTAAACCAGATTCGGCAACTTCAGATTCGATTCAGTTATTAGATAATGATTCTCTTGTAATATGCGGGAAATCATATAAATATTAATATATTATTTTTGTTTGTAATAAATATTATTTTTTTTAATCAGTTTTGATATTCTTGAGTTTGTTTCTTCTTTTTCTTTTCAATATCAAAAATATTGGAGAAAATGAAGATTCTAATGATAAAACTCAATGGAGTGTCATTGTTTCTGCATTAAAACCCCAAATTTCGATATTGAATTTTGCAAAATCAATTATTTCATTAATATTCACACGAAAAACGAAGTCAAACTGCATGAAATGGGAATTATACCTGAATACTGTCGTCATTGTCAATAAATCTGTTTCATTTCAAGATTTTTCTCAAGATAAGAAGTTTTTCTGCCAAGCTTGCACATTCATAGACATCAAAAATACGATGAACAATGCTCATGGCGGTGCTTTTTGCTATAATAACACAGAAGGAAAAGTTTCAATATCTCAAACAACGATATTAAGGTGTTACTCGAAGTTTACAGCGGGAGCATTCTACATATACACGAAATCTTACATGTTTAGATACAATTGCATATCTCAATGCTATGCAGCGAAAAGTATAATGGGATTTACGATAATTGGCGATAATTCGGTATCACTAGAGGATACTCCAACTCTTTTACACGAGATCAATGAATTATCACACATCGATATTGGACCTCAAAAATTCGACTCAGAATATTCGTTAACACTCTTTTCTAGCACGTGCGTTTACATAAAAAACTCTAATTTTTCGAAATCAAGGAGAATATTCAATGATTGCACAATTGCTGCTGAATTTATGAATTCAGTGAAATTTGAATATATCAATTTCATCGATAATAAAGGCCCTGGAGTCATTTCCTTCTTCCACTCATTCCCAGGAACTATCATAAGATCCTCCAATTTCGTGAGAAATGACGCAAACAAATGTCCAATTTTTGATCTCACCAATGAACGAAAGATATCGATTGAAGATTGTGTGTTCATGAAGAATATGTTTGGGCGCCTTGTTATTTGCAAGGAAGGAAGTAATTTGGTATTTTTCCGATGTTACTTTGAAATATCACGAAGAACTATTGATAAAGAAAACTCCGGATTTGTTTTCAACAATTGCACTTTTGGTATCGAAGCAGCCACTGTTAATATCATTGTTAGAACAAATGAACAGTGTCTACATGAGACAGAAACACCACAGCAAACATTATTATTAGTCAATGTTGAAGATAAACCATATCAATTCGTTCATCATGACAACATGTATCCATTGTCGCTGAAGATCATGCATCGATTCATTCTTGTTGTTCTAATCATCTCTATTGGTCTTTCTCTTTATATATACAAAGCGGGAAGTAAGATTCCACCAAGAATTCTTAGGAAATATATAGAATAAATGTTATAAAAGATGTCATTTTTTAATAGAGATATATATATAAAAAAGTTAATTGGACTGCAAGCCTCTTGTCTGAACAAGGAATGATCTTGGTGTAATTGTGTTTGTAGCACCAACATAGATCTTGATGGACTTTGTTCTGTTCCTGATGATGTCGATCTTCTCAAGTTCGGCGAATGAAACACCACCGAAGAAGAAAATAACAATATTCTGGTATCTGGAGCTGTGCTGTGGTGCTTCCCAGTACTTCTTGTCGAGCTTGTTATCAAGGACATCGGAAACACACTGTGCAGCGTATGGATAGTAAATATCTGTGATAAATGGCTCTTCGATCGGGTTGACTTCTCTCAAGCTCTGTCTTGGAGCCTGGTCACCGAGGTAAGTCATGTTCTTGATGGAATCCTTCCAGTTACCATTCTTAAGGTTGCCTGCATCGAGGAGTCTCTCGAGCTCGGAGTCAGAGAGCTTACCGCCAGCAAGCTGGTAGATTGCAAGACAGCGAAGCTTATCGATGGAATCTGGACCCTGCTTGATGATGATATCCTGAAGCTCAGAAAGGTTTGGTTTGTACTTCTCACCATCTCTCTCCTTGGCAGCAAGGCACTGCTCGTACTGAGAAATATCAGCAAGAGAGCGCTTTGTAAGTGCTTCATCGAGTCTAAGGCAGATATCGAGGTGGTTAGAGATTGTTGTTGCCTTAGCCTGATCACGGATATACTTCTTCATGGCATCAGCGTACTTAGTGGATGTCTTGTCGATTGATGGATCTCTGATGATCTTGTGGACAGCTGAGATCTCAGAAGAAAGATTTCTGATCTCGACGAACTGCTGGAAGTGCTTGTAGCAGTACTCTCTGAAGATTTCATCTTCGTATGGGTTGAGTGCGACGATACTGTTTGGATCGCCTTCCTTGAGCTGGACTGTATCGTTATCAACTGGGAAGTTTTCGTAAATCATTGATTGGTAAGTGAATCTGTGAAGAAGTGGTGTGATCTGATCAGCGCCACGTGGGAAGACGAGCAAGAGAGTGTTGTCTCTGTTGAGGCTCTTGCCACCATCATCTAAATCGCGGGCAACACCCTGAAGTTGATCGAGTAATTTGTTAGCGAAACGCTTCATTTTCTCGTTAGACTTTGGATATGCGACCATTGGAATTGACTTGAGTGTGAGGAATAAGCTGATTAAGCCGTAGTTGATCTCATCTGTGATCTGATTCTCGCTAATTGGAGATGTTGGTGCGTACAAGAACTTGAAAGCCATTGGCGATGGGACCATGAAGACGCCTGGCTGTGTCGGTCTGTAGTGAATAAAGAGATCAACGAAAGTGAGGATGTGATTGACAACTTCTGGATGAGACTGAAGTGTGTTCATTGTCGAAGGAAGGCATGTGTATGTGAAGAGAAGGTGTGCTGCTGCGTACTTCGGTGTCTTGTCGAAATCTGCGATAAATGGCTTTATATCGACGCATGGGTGAAGCAAATAAATAGCCTGGTACATAGGGAATGGTTCACGTGACTTCTCGTAGAGTTCTGTCAAGATAATTCCGTGATTGATGAGCTCTGTTGTGTTGATCAATGCTGAAATCGCAGGCAATGTATCAGTGTCGACAACAAGAATGAATTTATTGCCTGGATTCTCCTTCTTGATTTTCTCAATCGCATTGACTAAGACATTACGTTCTAGTGCACGAATATCTTTTTCTTGCATTTTTTTACTAATTTTTCTGAACTTTACATCTCTAAAAAAACATGATGCAAATTTTATTGACAAAAAATATTTTACATGTCAAAATTTCTAATTCCTATAACAAAACATATTCATCAAAAAATATTAATGGCCTCCATTAATCCATGGCCTAGTTGACCATGTAGTAAGACAATTCATAACCCTTACAATATATTGAAAATTCATTTCTAATTGTGGATTATTCAAATAGTATAAATGCAATGTATGAGGTGTTTTACAAGGTAAATGTGATCTCTGGTGTGTTTGTAATATGATATTCATTATTTTATCGAAATTAATTGATTTGATTGGTTTAACATATATATAAATATAATGTGAAAGTTGTAATATTATTTATTTCAACTAGAAATGATACATTTAATTAATGGAGTAATAATAGATCAAATTCTTATCGATTCTAAAATATTATTGGTGAACTTTGCTTTCTTTATGAAAACGCATTATACAGAAGAGAAATTTGGATTGATTTGTCGCTATAAAAACAGATTTTGTTATAGGTTTAAACCTTCGATATTAGTTCGTTAAAGAAAACGGTCACATTTCGAATCTATTGAATTTCCGATCATCAAAAATAAAAGCATTTTCATGGTTGAACAAAACATCGATAATGAAGACCAAAACAACGATAACGATGAACTAATGAACTTATCTGAGGTATACTTCCCTACTAAATCAAGGAGCATGGAACAAATATTTCAAGATTCAAATCTTACACCAATGCAAATCAACGTAACTTTAGCAACAATGCTTGCAATGTTTGTTCCCCGTAATGCGCATATTATAACGAATATATTAAGAGTCTTTCGTGACGTATTGACTTTTTCTCCTTCTTTATTCATTAATAGAACTGTTCAGGAAATTTACAGCACCGTAGTAATGATACTTTGCGCTACTTATTATCTTTACAAAAAGAATTAACAATTTTGGGATTTTCGATAGAGACACAAACGAGGATGCGCACAGATACTTAAGAAAAGCACTGAATTTCTTTACTATACTCGTAAGTTTACATAATGGAATGATTGGAGTTTTATTGAATACAATGAACATAACAAACATAATATTGATAACGATATGCATAGCCAGTCAACTGCTTTGGTACTTTTCAATATTAAAACTCAATTATATTGCTTTGTTTGGAATAAATTTGAATGTTTTCACTTCTAGTTTCGTTGAAAACTCTCCTATGATTATATACTCACTGTACTCTATCTTACACTATTCAGTCAATCTTCCTTTAAGTTTAATTTTAGATTCTTCAATCGTTTTAATTTGCTGTTTGGACATTTTGTATGCTAAATTCTTTACATCATCAATGATTGGTGTCGGAAATAGAGTCGTAATAACAGTTAATTCAACAATAATTTTTACGGTAACAAATCTCTTAATGTTTTATGTGCCAAACAAAACTATTTATTGGCTTTCAATAGCTTATGTCCTTGAAAACGTCATCTGTCTGTTTGAAGGCGGTCACTTCACAGTAACTCGCAGCAAAAAGTCTCGCAAAGTTAATAAAGGAAACAATCAAACATACGATGATCAAAACGAAGATACACATGTTCACCACAAATACATCACTCTCAAGTGTCAGGACATTGCAACGCTTGCCGTCTTCTGGGGTGGTATCTTGTTCATGACTGTTTCCAATGCCATCGCAGCGCGTCAAATGCCAGTGAGCGCACAACTCCCAGATTTTGTTCATAACATATTTAAAACGGGCTAAGAGATTCGAGGTTCACCTGTTTTCCTTGAGATGCAGTTCTCTAACCTGTTGTGCGTGATCTATATTTACTAATATGGTGTTGCTTGCGTAATCAGAGCGATTAGTTTCGTCATCACATCAATACCAGCGTCATGCGCTGGGCTACCCAATTGTCCATGTGCAGATCCAAAGGAGCATGATCTCCTTAGATCGCTCAATTCCATCAAGATTGCTCTCACACGGACTTTTGGATTTGGAATGTTTTCAAAACTCCCACAATGCGGTGACTTGATTATATCAGGCCATACAATGTTCATGTGGCTTTCAACATGCTGGATTATTGAAGTCACATCGAGAGCATTGAGTCAGTACGCATCAGGACTTGTCAAACTCGTTTCATTTTACGTGTTTTTCGTTGGCATAGTTTACATTTCCTTGTCACGCAATCATTAAACAATTGATGTTTGGTTTGGATTTCTATCATCAGAGCTCATTTACTGTATTTATAGTCTCCTTGAAACAAAGGTTGATGATCTTTCAAACACCGGAGTATTGATCAGCATCCTTCGCTGGTTTGAAACTCGCAAAATCCCTCTTGATAAAGAAGATTATTATAGCGATGAGCCAGTAGATACAAATGATGTATAATATATAGATTATATAATAAATTCTTGTTATTTATCAACACATTTATTTCATTTAAAGGTCCGGGGTTTTTGGATAACCTTAAAGGCGCTGTATCTCTACTCAGAAGCAGTAGAGTATAATCATACCAGCTTAAATATACAGTATATGTAGTCAAGTATATATGTATATATGTGCCATTAGATGTTACTTCAAATCCATTTGCCATAACAGTTCTCAAAAATGGTATATTATGTCATTTCCTAATAATTCCATTTATGACACAAATGTTAAGGTCATCAATAGAAATCGAGAAATTTATCAACGATGAAATTTCATCTCTGAGTGTATTAAGCAAGATTCGATGTTTGAATATTATAGGCTACATTAATTGAGAGATTCCATCCAATGAAAGAGTGGTGAAGCAATAAGGATTCGTTGAGATAATTTCAAATTATTTTGATAAGTCTAAGAAAATGTTAAAATAATGGAATAGTATTACTCATTCTTGTTGATTCCAAATGATGTTATGTAATAGTCAATAATATCTTGGCACATTCGATATTGTGCAACATTATTTGATATCATAGAGTATTTCATTGGATTTTTGTCATTTTTAAGTAGGTATTTGGACTCCTTTTTATAATTCTTCAGTTTTGGATTATATAAATGTTGAATAATTTTTCCTCCTCTAAACGGAAGATGATCATATGATTGAATTACTTTAATGTTATGCCAATAGTTTTCAACAAATGAACTATCTAAATCACTTTCTTGAAAAACCTGTTGATTTCCATCTTGAAATATAACGTAAAATATCTGTCCATTCTCGAAGAAGTGGCACTGAATTGGCGTGTCAACAAGTTCTAAGACCGTGATTGTGTCTTTCTTCTCTTGTTTTTCGCTCATTTATTACTTGACAAAAATAATTTTTGTTTTGTAAAATTATTTATGTGCCAAATTTTTTTTTTCTTTCCGAGCATCTGATTTGCTTCAAATTATCATGAATAAAAGCAAACAATAAGAATAAATCATGGCAAATTGTATAATACAAAAGCATCTACAATGCTAACTATTAGATTTTGATTCATCATATTTCTCATAGGAGTTGGTTTGATATTTATATTGTTGTAGAATTTCGTAAATGGATTACAAAGATGAAGGACTAACAAAGAGAAACCAAGAAAAGCTAGAGGAAAACGAAGATGTATATCCTGAATTCTATGCTATAATCGATAGAATTGTCGATTCTGGTGATGATTATTCTTATGAAGATATTAAAACTCTCAGAAAGTTAATTAGGGATTATGGTTTGCATCCTTTATCATATAATGAGAAATTGGTACCATTGTTGCAGTTATTAATGAAAGAAATTAAATTTGCAGAATTTCAACAACGAAATAGAATGATATTTTTAGTTAATTTCCTATCAAAAACACAAGATTTGATAATCCAAGTACCAGAAGAACTTATGTGCGATTATATCGAATTTTATTTCCAATATAACGCTGATTTAACACAAGCATTCAAAATGATCGATAAATATATGGAAGAGATAGGAAATAGAACAATTTTATTGAGATATACAGACATTTTCATAGATATAATCAGAAGGAGAAAACTTGATTCAGATATGGCTTATCCTTGTGCTCAATATTTGGAATACATTTCAGTGTTAGATCATTCAGTTGAGTTTCAGCAGAAAATATTGAATCTTATTTCAGAAAAAAATATTTATTTCAAAGAACTTTATAGTTTCTTCTATGATATATTGATGAAAAGCCTGAAGGGAGAATTTCATGTAGACATGTTATTAGATTATGCTTCTAATCCAAATCCAGAAGCATATGTGAATATATTCATGATACAAGATCCGAAAGATGCACGTGTTATATTCAATCCAATGCTATATGTACTATTAGTTGATGCGAATCCAGAGTTCAAAAATTACATTAATTATAGATTTTACTTTGATTTCATTACAAATCCAGAAATTAATATCGACTTCAATAATTATCAGCAAACATATTGCAGCATTGCATTTTTATTGGTTCAACACTTTCTGAATCACAACGACGTTCAACACGCATCAGAATTATTGGATTCTATCATGAGAATAACAAATGATTTCGCACCAGAGTTGAAAATTTATACTACTGAGTTTCTTCTCGATCTGATGAGATTACTATCATCAAATAACTCTCTGAGCGATGAAGAGTTCCATCCAATCATAGATCGATTATCAGATGATATTCAAACAACAGATGTTCAGATAGAGTATATCACCCAAAAATTGCTGCTATTCATTGAAGTGAACAAAAACAAATCAGAATGGATGGATTACATTCGTGAAGCAGAGTTTATTGATTATGTTTATGATGAACTCAAATTCCAAACTGAAACATTTGACCTCTTTAACCAGTTCCTTAAAGAAGGCGAAAAATAAGTCTTTTGTTTGTAAAAATATAGATATATATCAATAAATTTGACTCCACTTCATCTTGTTACTGATAAAAATAATAATGAAGTTGCAATAACGTTGATTTCAAGCGGTGCAAACACTGATGCAAAAGATCATGTTGACCGGACTCATTAATTAACAAGTTTAAAATAAATCAATATTATTTTGAATCTTTTTAAGACAATCTGCTTGTTCTGCTTGAGAATATCAAGCTTCATTATATTGTAATTGTATGCATGTCTACAGTCTCCTCTTCTGTATGTTTCCATGGCTCATGCAATCTGGTCGTAGAAAAATTGTTAGTACTTCTACATTTGTCATAAAGGATGAATGATGTGATTTGTCACTTTCAATTTTTTTTGCCGTGTAAAATGACAAAATTTTAGTTATGAAATGTTATGGATTATATTCATGCACTGTTCAATCACTTTTGGTTATTTTGTGCTCAGCCCGATATTCCCGAAGCAATTTGATGCTATTGATCAAATAGCAATTGGAATTCCAGTCGGGGCAACAATTATATCCTTAATTTTCTGGCTAATTCGATATATCTCGGAAGTTACTCGGGCATCCATCATCATTGCAATATGTTTTCTTTACCTATTTTGCATTTTAATGGGTATTTTCAATTTACAAAATATTAAAATACGACAATTTTCAATAAGTTCGATAATAATTTTACTTTCTTTAGCTGCCCTAATCATGTACCTTAATTTTCACTCGATATTATACGATCAGCTTTACTCAAGAGGTCAAGTTTATTCAGATTTACCATTTCATATGTCATTAATCAACGCGTTTGCATCAGGAATGAATAAGAAATCTGATAAGCTGTCAACGTTCTTCTTTTCTGGTGAATATCTTATATATCCTTTCATTCCCGATTTTTGGAGTTCACTTTTTGTTACTGCAGGAGCTTCACAGCGTATATGTATGGCATTGCCTTCCATATTTTCATTTCTATCGATTTTAATAGCACTACACAGAGTAGGAAAGAATTTTACCAAAAAGAAGTTTGTCTGTGAGATGACTCTCATTTTCTTCTTCTTTGTTGGTGGAGCAGGCTGGAAATGGATTTTTAATCCTTCGTGCCACAAGTATGAACACTTTAGTGCAAATCACTATATGTGCAAAACTATAAAAGTCTTTTGGTTGAACCCTTTAATGCAATTTCTTCTCCCACAAAGAAGCGCACATTTCTCTCAAGCCCTCGATATATATATAATAGAGATGGTGTATTTATTCGTTGATGGATCGTTTACTGATATTAAGCTCCTTATTACAGCAGGATTTTTAATGGGGCTTCTTCCTTTAATATCAGCGCATTCTTACATTGCTGTTGGACTATATGCAATTATATTATGCGCAATGAGCTTTCCATGGTCAAGGCATCAATTATGGATTGCTATTATCAAGAAGTTGGCAGTGTTTGGATCAATTTCGCTTATGTTAGCACTGCCGCAACTACTTTACTTATCGAAGGCAGCCAAGCGTAATCTTATGAGCTTTGACCCCATTTGGAAAGAAGCTGATCCTAAGTCATTTAGAACTCCATGGCACGCGGCATGGTATTCTTTGTCCACTTTTATATTCATATCTCTTTTCTTCGTTTGGCCAACACTTGATGCAAAACAAAAGAAAAAATATATTCCTTCTTTGATAATATTCTTAATAAGCTGGATGTGGAGATTCCAGCCAACCGCAATGGATAACACAAAAATTATCTTTCCTGCATGGCTCCCATATGCTTCTGCTGCAGTTGCAACTTATATTTCAACAATGGCACAAAATTCTTTCAAAAAGCGTCATTTCCTGTTTTTGATGTGCTTGATTGTGGTAACGATATGTTTTTTAGTTTCGTCATTCTACAATGTTTATAAGTTCATGCAGTTCAAATTCCCTGTTTTTGATATTGCTGGAAGAGAAATTGCTTACTGGGTTGCTGAACACACTCATCCCCGCAGCATTTTCATGATGGGTCCATGGATGGCAAACCCAATCTCCAGTATTGCAGGCAGAGAATTGACACTTGGCTACATTGGATGGGTGTGGACACATGGAATGGATCCTTACAAGAAACTTGACATGATGCATAAACTTTCAACAAATCCTTATAACTATACGGCCTTCAAAGAAAATGGAATCAACTATGTGATAAAGAGAAGCTCGGATGATAAGCAGCTGTTTAACTGGAATAATCCTAAAACAAATTCCAACTGGATGCCTGTCATGGAGGCTGGAGATATGATACTTTATAGACTTATTGATTCTTAAGTTATTTTGTTAGAATCATTTGTATTTTATTAAAATTTAATTATGTATTTATGTTTTAAAAATGAATTATTTAGATTCTTTTTGCAGGAATAAAAAGTATTCCAAATGATATTTAGACTTCATATTCATGATTGATCTGAAAACAGTGCTTTTATTAAAAATGTCATGTAAAGATTTTATTGTCAAAAATAAAATCAAGTTATTAGAATATGGAAAATGAAAATATGTAATCCATAGATAGTAAATTTTCAAAAGAAATGGGATGAAAGTAATAAATATTGTATAAAATTGAAATAAACTTCAAAATAATGCCACGATATTTTGTTTTCATTGGGAAACGTGATGAAAATATTGTGTTTCCATCGAAAAAAAAGTTCATTTTTATGTTAAGAACTGTCGATCTCAAAGATCGAGTTCTGGCATATAACGAAATTAATCACGAATTCGAGAAAGCAAAACTCATAAATATCGATGATGACAATAAAAAAGCATATGTGCACTTCCATTTACACGATAAAAGGGAAGATTCTTGGATTGATTTCACACGCATTCGATATAATCCGAATCAGACATATGATGAGGGTATAGAGCCACCCTCTTACAACATTTCGCAAGAAATTATTGAGTATTCTGAAGACGATATCAAAGATCCGATTCAATTAAACTTTGAAATTACGCATAAAGAGAAAGCAGCACTACGAGGAGTTAAGAAAATCTATTTTGGGTCCAATGAAATCAATACTTGGTATTATTCACCTTATCCACATCCATATAATTCCTGTGATGAATTATACGTTTGTGATCACTGTGCTGCATATTATAGGACTAAGGAAGAGCTGGAAAATCATTTGCAAACAACAAATGAGTTATATCCGCCAGGAAAAGAAATATATAGATGTGATAACATCTCTATCTTTGAAATCATAGGATACAATGATAAATTCACATGCCAGTGCTTGACAATATTATGCAAATTGTTTCTAGAACAAAAGACTTTGTTCTATGATGTTGAAGGCTTCAAGTTTTATGTGCTATGCGAATGCGATGAAAGAGGCGCTCATATTGCTGCATATTTTTCTCAAGAATGGGAATCTGAAGCTGGAAACATTCTCAGTTGCATTGTTACTCTTCCGCCTTACCAAAAGAAAGGCTATGGCTCATTATTGATATCTCTTTCATATGAATTAGCACGAAGAGAGAAAAAGTGCGGAATCCCTGAGCACCCATTGTCCGCGCTTGGAAGGAAGACGTATATGAGTTATTGGATAAATATGATCACAATAGTGCTGGTTGAGAACAAGAGTGATATACATAATGTAAGGGATATCGTTATTCGTACAGGAATTGCTGAAAGAGACGTAATTCATGCATTAACAAAACTACAATATGTTGATAAAATTGATGATCAAAATGTGATTGTTCCAGAGTGGGATAGATTGGAATATGAATACAAATGTTTGAAATCACGTAGGTTCAAATATATCAATAGAGAACTGTTAATTTGGGATCCTGATTCATATTAATAAATATTTTGTTTGATTATGTTTGAATTAATTCATTTATCAATAGAATTATATAATTCATAATTCATAATACAATCCCTTAAAGAAGAATAATTCTTTTGTTTGTAAAAAAGAAAACAAACATTTTAATTAACAACATTTGTTGCAATTAATTAACTCACTTATTTTTGTCCAGGTTTAACGATTTTTGCACTCTTCGTTGATTTTTGAGATTTTCGTGTGGATTTTGTAGATCTTGATGATGCTTTTCTCTTAGAAGAGAGAACAGAATGAGGAGTAGAAACAGCGTCAACAGGAATATCGAGATAAACAGGTGGTTTTCCTTCATTCTGATAAGGATAATCAGGAATCTTGAAGTATGGGAAAATATCAGGATTTTTCATGGCTTCTCTAATTTCTTTGATCATTTCTTCAACTTTAAGATATTCTTCTTCGAGATCTGCGCATTCTTTTTCGTTCTGTGTTTTAATCTTTTCTATTTTTCCGTCATTTTCATTTGCAACTTTTTCAGCAGCTTCAAATCTTTCTTTCTGAACATTAATGTCGGATTGTAAAACATCGCATTCTTTCTTATGAGCTTTAATCAATTCTTCTTGAGCAGTTTCTGTTGACTGTATATTCTCGACCTGAGTATCTGACATTTTCTCAATCTCATCAATGGCTTTTGCAATATCTGTGAGACGAGATTTGGAAGTGATTTTTACTGATTCCAAGCTATCTCTGAGTTTCTCGAGCTCATCTTTTATTTGCTGACTTTCATTCTTAATAGAATCCAGTTTAGTTTGAGCACCAGGAATCTTTGATGTCTGTATCGATAATCTAATATAATCTTTTCTCAATCCGTGAATCATTTCTTCTGTCTTTAGATTTCTATTCCTATAACAAACTTTGTTGAGTCCATCAAATGCAAAACAATCGATTTGGTTTGCTGATACATCAATGTAATGAAGAGACCAGTTTTCTTGAAGGTATTCTAATAGCGTATATCCAACAGCTTTCGTGAAGAAATTATCAGCGAGATTAATATACCTCAACTCTGTGTTCTGTGTTAAAGCTTGTGCGATAGATATCAGAGAGTTATCATTCATTCTTGTTGATGCAAGATTCATCTTTCTTATAACGTAATTGCTGGAAAGTGTTCTTCCGAGAACTTCAGCAACAGCATTTCCAAAGCTGTTCTTTGATAGATCAATTTCTTCCAATACATCATTCTCAAGGAGGAAGTCTTCAAGTTTTAATGATACTGAATCCTCGCAGCTTGTGTTTGATATATTTAATTCCTTCAAGAATTGGTTCTTTGCGAGAATCGTCAACAAAAATGAAATTCCACGAGAACCAATTGGATTTCTGCTGATGTCTAAACGAATAAGGCCCCATTTGCTAGAGAATGCAGATGAGAATATATCACACGCAGCTTCTGATAAACCACAGCCGCTCATTTTCAACGAAAGAAGATTATTATATTGACAAATCGCTTGAGTGATCGATTCTCCTGGTTGAAACTGGTTTCCACTGATGTTAAGATACTTTAGGGTCTTATTTTCATGTAATCCTTTGCACAATTCGTGCTGATCGCCGGGATAAAAGCCTGAATTGCTGATATCTAATGAAACGAGATTCTTGCAATTCAATATCATCTGTGATACGAATTTCGAGAATTCTTTGTATTTCTGTGTCTTTTTCTGTTTTATTCCTGCTATTCCTGATATTCCAAAACATTCAAGCTTATCTGTTTTCTTTACAACCTCGAGAATAGTATATAATCCATCTCTAGTGATCCAATTTTGTGAATTTGCCTGATCACGCACTCCAAGTTGGAGGGATTTCACATTCGATTTCGAAATTATGTCTGATATTGTTAATATTGATCCATCTGAGAGATCATTGGCGCCAACATCCAAGCGCAATATCTGTGCACTCATACAAATGCCAAAAACTCGCGTCAATCCTTCATCATGAATCAAATTTCCGTAAAGATTAAGTGTTTTGAGTTTTTTGAATGTGCGAAGGAACTTAGGAATCCTCGACAGTAAAGTCATTCCTGCTTGTAGCTTCGATAAATCAAGCGTTAAATTTTTAAATCCTCTTTGTATTTGATTTACGAATTTAATGTAATCATCGTTAGTCGTTTTTGAGCCAACATCGGACTGTTTTGCACTGTATAGGTCTGAAATTCCTTTTTCTACGATTTCATCCATGAAAACACAAAAAAACGAATAAAAATGAGGGTTATTGCACCAACCCCCTTCATAAATTGTCGCCCAAAATTAACAACAATACCATATTATATGACCGAAATAACTTAATTTTATTGCTTCAAAATTCACAAAAAAGAATTTATTTTTATTTTGGAATATTTATCAGCAATGAAATCACATAAACTATTCAAACTTTATCTAAATCACATGCTTTCCTGTTTTGAATATTATATTTTGTTTAAGTCGATTTTTTATTAAATTGAATTCTATATTGAAGAAAGAAAGAAAGAGATATTTTTTGTAGTTTTTCGTTTTTATTAGATTAAAAA
The DNA here is from genome assembly GCA_023091735.1 of Trichomonas tenax. NCBI lineage: Eukaryota > Parabasalia > Trichomonadida > Trichomonadidae > Trichomonas > Trichomonas tenax. Next base: position 16,313 of record JALKBU010000357.1, read on the forward strand.
TAAAATAACAGTATATAAATATAATAGCAATGTAAGTTAGTTGTCCCAGTCCTTGATGTCGATGTCGTTTTCGAATGCTGGATCTGGATCGCCGATGTCCAAGTTTGGAGGCTGAATCTCCCAGTTATCATCATCGTTGTTGAAAGATGACTGGTTCTTCTGATCGCCCATGATGTCTGATTCCTCAAATTCAGGACCCTTCATCTCGTCCAAGTTCTTGCGCTCATCTTCGTCGTCCTTCTTCGTCGTGCCGAATAATGCAGCGCCGAGGCCACCAAGAGGCTTCTTTTCTTCTTCTTTAGGCTTCTCTTCTGCCTTTGGGGTGGCGTTGTCTAATGAACCAAATAAAGCAGCGCCGAGTCCGCCAACTGGCTTCGCTGCTTCATTTGGCTTCTCTTCCTCTTTAGGCTTATCTTCGAAATCATTGTCATCGAATGCGTCTCTAGACTTTTCTTCTTCCTGAGGTTTCTCCTCTTCCTTTTTCTGTCCGCCGAAGAGTGCTTCACCGAGTCCACCAAATGGTTTTGATTCCTCTTCCTTCTTCTCTTCCTCCTTCGGTTTATCGTCGAAGTCGTCATCATTGAATGCATCCTTGGACTCCTCCTTTGGCTCTTCTTCCTTCTTAGCACCGAATAATGCGTCAGAAAGACCAGTCAAAGGCTTTGATTCTTCCTTCTTTTTTTCTTCCTCCTTTGGCTTCTCCTCAGATTTATCGAAAGACTCATCGAATTGGCGTGACTTGACTTCCTCCTTTGGTTCATGTTCCTTCTGGCCACTGAGAAGAGCATCAGCAAAACCACTAAATGGCTTGGATTCTTCTTGTGGCTTCTCTTCTTCATTTGGCTTTTCTTCTTCTTTATCGAAGTCGTCGTCATCGAAGGCATCCTTTGACTCTTCCTTAGACTCCTCCTTTGGCTCTTCTTTCTGTTCTGGTTCATCGAGAGCGCGATTGATGGCGTTGCTCAAAAGACCCATTGCTGGCTTCTCCTCTTCCTCTTTCTTCTCTTCTTCCTTTGGTTTATCATCAAAGTCGTCGTCATCGAATGCATCCTTTGACTCTTCCTTCTTCGGTTCTTCCTTTGGAACTTCCTTCTTAGAGACGAATAATGTTTCGCCGAGAGAACCGAGAGGCTTAGATTCATTTTCCTTCTTCTCTTCCTCCTTTGGCTTCTCCTCTTCCTTGTCGAATGATTCCTCATCGAAAGCATCTCTTGACATATCTTCTTCTTTCTTTTCTGGTTCAGTATTGTTCAAAGCGCCGAATAATGCTGCACCTAGGCCGCCAACCTTAGGCTTTTCTTCTTCCTTAGACTTCTCCTCTTCCTTTGGCTTTTCATCCTCCTCTTTATTGAATGATTCATCATCGAAGGTATCACGAGATTTCTTTTCTTCCTTCTTTTGTCCGCCGAGTAATGCATCAGCGAGGCCAGCGAATGGCTTTTCCTCTTCCTTAGGCTTCTCTTCCTCCTTCAGCTTATCCTCGAAGTCGGCATCATCAAAGGCATCATCCTCTTTATGCCCTGGCTCTTCGTCAAGAGCTTTGTTGATGGCATTGCTCAAGAGGCCCATAGCTGGAGCTTCTTCGCTCTTTTCTTCTTCCTTGGGCTTCTCCTCCTCTTTGTCAAAGTCATCATCGTCAAAAGCATCTCTGGACTCTTCCTTTGGCTCTTCCTCCTTCTTTTGAGCACCAAGGAGAGCATCGGCAAGACCATCAAATGGTTTCGCTTCTTCTTGTGGCTTCTCTTCTTCCTTGTCGAATTCGTCGTCATCAAAGGCATCCTTTGACTCTTCCTTGGATTCCTCCTTTGATTCTTCAAGAGCACGATTGAGAGCATTGCTTAAGAGGCCTGCACCTGGCTTTTCTTCCTCTTTAGGCTTCTCCTCTTCCTTATTGAAGTCATCGTCATCGAAAGCATCCCTAGATTCCTCCTTGGAGTCTTCCTTATGCTCTTCTTCCGTCTTCTGCGCGGTTTGAAGTGCATCAGCAAGTCCTCCAAATGGCCTCGATTCCTCTTCCTTCTTTTCTTCCTTGTCAAAGTCGTCCTCATCAAAGACATCATTATCCTTGAGCTCATCCTTCACGGCATTGCTCAACTCGCCTGGTTGATCCTTATCTTCGTATTCTTCGAGAGAACTCTTGAGAGCGTTGCTTAAGAGGCCTGCAGCTGGTTTCTCTTCTTCCTTTGGCTTTTCTTCTTCCTTGTCGAAGTCATCGTCATCAAATGCGTCCTTAGACTCCTCTTCCTTGTGCTCTTCGACTTTCTTCTCTTCTTCATCTTCTTTCTTCTGTCCACCAAGAAGAGCATCGGCCAAACCATCAAATGGCTTTTCATCTTCCTTCTTTTCTTCCTCTTTAGGTTTCTCTTCTTCTTTGTCGAAGTCATCCTCATCATCAAATGCATCCTTAAACTCTTCCTCCTTCTTTTCTTCCTCGTTTGGTTGTTCAATTGCCTTTTCGATAGCATCACCAAGAAGTCCCTTCGGAGGTTCTTCTTCCTTTGGTTTCTCTTCTTCTTTAGGCTTTTCTTCTTCCTTGTCGAAGTCATCTTCATCATCGAATGCATCCTTAGACTCCTCCTTTGGTTCTTCCTCCTTCTTCTCTTCTTGCTTCTTCTGGCCACCAAGAAGAGCATCAGCAAGACCATCGAATGGCTTATCATCTTCCTTCTTCTCTTCCTCCTTTGGCTTTTCTTCTTCTTTGTCGAAGTCACTGTCATCACCGAATGCATCTTCCTTGGAATCTTCCTTCTTTTCTTCTTCCTTTGGCTGCTCGATTGCCTTTTCAATGGCGTCACCAAGAAGTCCCTTTGGAAGTTCCTTCTCTTGTGGCTTTTCTTCCTCTTTATCGAAGTCGTCATCATCGAAATCATCTTTCTCTTCTTCCTTTGGTTTATCTTCCTCCTTTGGCTTTTCCTCTTCGTTCTTCTGTCCATCAAGAAGAGCATCAGTAAGTCCATCGAATGGCTTATCATCCTCCTTCGTCTCTTCCTTGTCGAAGTCGTCATCTTCGAAATCATCCTTTTCTTCATTAGGATGCTCGATAGCTTTCTCGATTACTTCCGAGAGAAGTCCTTTAGGAGGCTCGTCTTCCTTCTTTTCTTCCTGCTTTGGTTCTTCTGGCTTCTCTTCCGATTTCTCGAAAGAATCGTCGAAGTTCGCATCTTCTTTCTTTTCCTCTGATTTCTTGAATGAATCCTCTTCCTTCTTCTTCTCTTCTGGTTTGGCGAGAAGCTTGTCGGTGAGGTTATCGAATACCTTTTCTTGTGGCTCTGGCTCATCCTCAGAGTGCTCGAATGAGTCTTCGAAGTTAGATTCTTCCTTCTTCTCTTCTGAATGCTCAGGAGTCTCAAAGGAATCGTCCTTCTTTTCATCCTCTTCGTCTGTATGGAGAACATTGTTGACAGCCTTTGCCAAGTCAAGCTTTTCCTCCTTCGGTGATTCTGGTTCTTCGTTAGTTTCGAATGAATTATCGAATGAATTTTTTTCTGGTTCTGGCTCTTGTTTCTGTTCTTGTTGTTGTGGCTTTTCAAGTTGCTCGTTGATTGCCGCTGCGAGACTGAGAGATTTCTTTTGTGGATGTGTTGGCGGTAATTTCGAAGGTGTTGTTGTTTTATTTGCGTTAGCTGGCTGCTTTGTGACTGTTGTTTGCTTTGTCGTTGTAGTTGGCGGCTTTGAAGATGTTTTGATCGGTCTCGGTGGTTGTTTTGGCTTGATTGGCGAAGCAGCCTTTGGTGATGTCGGAGATTTCGCTGATGTTTTCGCTGTCTTCTTCGGTACAATCACGCTTGGCTTCGGCTGACCTCTTCTCGCCGAAATATTTGATACAGGCCTGGATTGTGAGTTTTGAAGCGATGTGTAATCGTCAACCTTCATGCCATCATCATTGACAATATTTGATGAGGCCTGTGGTATCGGCTCTTCCTCTGGAACCTGTTTTCTGGTAATTGGGTTCTTAAATGAAGGCAAGAAGCTGATTTTCTCTTCACATTTCGCCAAATCATCGGCCCAATTTGTATGTCCGCCGTTCTTTGATGGCGTAGATCTATTACTTTGTTGTGAACTTGATACGTTTCTTTCCTTCTGTGTCATATAAAGCTCACGCGCGAGTTTTGATTGCTCTTCGTCCACAGCGAGTTGATTTTTACGAAATTTAGCCTGTGTTTTTTTGTATAACTCAATTCTTGGAACTGACGGCGGATGGCTGACATCTATCAAGTGGCGGGCCTCCGCAAGGTGCTGCCTGTGAATTTTGTATATCCTTTTCTTATCTTCAACATCAAGTATCTGCGAAACAACGGGTTGTGCGCGATACATTGTTGAGGAATAACGAACACTTTTTTATCTCAAATAATCGTCGACAATTGAAAATTATTTTGTTTACTATGTGTCACATTTTGATTGTCACGTTTTGATATAGATAAATTATTTTGAATTGGAAATAATCGGCGATAATTGAATTTTGTAGTTTACATTTGTGTTACATTTTGAATTGGAAAATCAAAAAAAAGGTAGATTGGAACCGACTGTTGTTTGGTTATTGGATTCTGATACAGCTTCTTTGATATTTTGTTTTGTTCACGAGTTTTGTTCTTACATTTTGAAATCTTTTGGAAAATTTAGCTTTAGTGGCTGCTCAGATTCAGAATTTAAAACATCTGTTGATATATGAATCATATTGTGCTGTAATACACTTTGGAAAATCAATATTTATTCCTGATTTCGAAATCAATAATAATGATGCATTTTGAAATGCATTGGATGCTTCATAGCGATGAGTTCCAAGCATATTTTAATAAAAATTAGTGATTTTTTCCGAAAAAAATTAATAAAAAGTAAAAATAAATGAATAATCTTATAAACATTCTATAACAAAATATAATTATAGATTTAAAATCTTAAAAATCAATTTCATCAATCATATTTTTCAATAATTTAATAAATATAAAGAAAAATTTAACTATATTTCACTTCGAACAATCATTCATAACTTATGTATAAAAGTGAATCATCATAATTCAGTGTTTTTTTGATATTTGATAGCGAAAAAACTAAACTTTAAAAATAATATTTACAATAATCTCTATAAAATCATAATTTTTGGACAGTTTTTCTCACATTGCCACGAGGATGCATAGGCTTTGGCACAACACCAATACGTAAGATGTCCTGTTTGACAGCTTGCAGAACAATAATAAATTTGTTTGTTAATACTAAACTAAAGAGTGCTGCTATTGAAGCAGATATAATAAAGACAACAAGGACAATTGTTGCGTCTATGACAAGTGAGAAAATTCCCTCTTCTTCATTTAGTTTGTAGCTTGGATGATATCCAACAAAAATTTTAGTTCTGTACTTAAATGCATCATTCAACACACCATCAAATTTACATCCATCACCAAAATTAATGTTTTCCATGTAAAACTTTTCGAAAGGAATATTAGTGATCAAATTCGATATAAACATTGAAGATCCATTTTGACATAAGAAACCAATACAATTTCGAACAGGTCCTGGTATATATGCAACGAAGTTAAGTGTACATTCACTTTGAGTATTTCCATAATAAATTGCGATTGATGTGAAATCATCGACATCGAAAGTTTGCATTGGTAAAAAGATGGCATATGTCAGTTTAGGAGTGATACAGCTGTCGAAATATAGATTTAAATGGCGTCTTGCTCGTGAATCGAGAATAACTAAATATTTTGTATTTACGAATCCATTATAAACTCCAACACATCCAACAGAATCTTTAGCTATTGATGATGTTATATTATCCATATTCAAAATGAATTTTCCAAAGTTATCACGGAAAATATCTGCGTGATTCGATGCTGATGAACTCTGAAATGCTGACAAAGTGCAATTGAAATCAGAGTATTGGTAATTGGAGCTATATACCGTTGCACAATCCTTTGCTTGACAATTAATGAAAGAAGCACGTTCTAAGAGTAAATTTGAGTGACAATAGATACAAGATCCCTGATCTGCACCGTTCGATAGGAAAAAACAGTTATAAATCGTAAGATTATCAACCGAAAATATCGCGCCTCCGTCCATGTTCGTTGTACAGAGCACAAACGTCGAACAGTGGATTTCGTTTTCTCCTTGTATAAATATATTTCTATTTGCTTCGATATTTTGTTCTTCATAAAAATGAGAATTCAATTTCAAATCGAATATGTTAGAGAGTATCGCATCATAGGCCTTCCTCCGACAAAATATGACGGCAAAAAGAAAGCTTATACTAATGATACTTTGAATGTGAAAAGAAAATAATTAATAAGGGGGTAACACAATATGCCCCTTATTTTGAATGTGTCTGCAGGGGATGAAACTATATTAAAAAAGGGGTTTGCAAAATTTTTAATGACAGATAAACATAAACAATCTCAAGATGAGGCAGCCCCACTTCTCTTAAATCCCTCAAATACGGGAGAAATACAGGTTAATGAGGATTTGGACGGAAAATACTTCGAAATGAAAACAATCCCATATAAACCGAGAATCCAGAAATTAATTGAAACCCGTGGATCTCTATCTGCCAATTTTATACCAGAATTTGAGATTTTCTGGATTTCATCAGCATCAAAAATATATTTATTCGATAAAAACGCGAAAATCCTTTATGAAGCGAACACAAACGCTCCAGTCATTACAGCATTTACCCATAAATTAAACAATCTCAAATTGATCGTTTTATCAAAGCAATATTCGATATCAATCTTAAAATACGTCTCACACAATCAACAAACACCAATAACACAAATTTGTGAAGCCAAATGCTCGATTCCAAAGAATGTTGTTATAACATGCAATTGCGAGAACTTTGTTGGCTGCGCTGATGGAATTATTCGTAAATACAAGATTGATAAGAAAGATGATGATTCTATCGAATTTGCAGTCGAAGGTCCTGCAGCTGGATCAGATAAAGATCCAGTTAAATTTATAATTAATTTGAATAATCATATATGGTCTCTTCAAGTATCAGCGACACTCACAAAGTACGAGACAGAAACTGTCAAACCAATCGGCAAATTCAAATTAGGAAATGTATCAGGTTTTCACAAAAATGAAAATAATTTTTACCTTTTTAGAAACGTTTGTGCATATTACACATTTGATTCAAACGCACCATCAAATAAGGCACCAATCAAATACTTCTTGACAGGAATTGACAGATACTTAGGAATTGATGATTTTTCAAATTCATGTTACACAAACGAACTCTTCGCCTGCTATAAATCATCTCCGAACGGAAATGACGAGCTTTTAATGATGAAATCAGAGCGAGAAAATGATATTATTATATGGAAAAATCTTTCTCTTGGAAAGATTTATTCTCTTTCCAGCACGAAAGATAATCTTTCATTCATTATGCTGACATCCAAAGGTATTGCCACTGTATCAAAGACAGTCTGTCTCACACAAGAAACTCGTGCTCCATCAGCTGATGAGCAAGATTTGGTCAACAAATTATTAAACAAAGAGTGCCCAGAGAACGACAAACTTCCAACCAACATAAAGGATATAGGCTTAATGTTAAGGTTAGTTTCTGAATGGATTTATTCTGATCCGAATATGAAAGAGAATAACATGAAGATTTTAGAATCAATCCGTGCCAATTTGTTGCAGAGAATGTTCAATCAAACGATTTTCGTTTAAGATATATTTATTTTTTTATATAGATAAAGATATTTATTATTTAGATCTAAGCTTATACAATACACCGGATCGATTGCACGTAAGAAATCTCTATAAAGATATGAAGTTGTTTTAGTGATTTCGAGTCACAATTAACTTCAACGATTGCGATCATTTTTCATTTTTTTGTGAACAAAATCAAATGTCTCAAGTTAATGATCAAGTTGACCCAAAGAAGGCTCCAGATGTAGATCCAAATGTAGTGCCCCCGAATACACCATGGAGACATCTTTTTAGAGGCAGATTGTTTTGGGCACAAAAAGATTCTCTGAGTATACTTATGAATTTCACCGAAATCTCATTTTATCCGTTTTATCTCATCATAGGCTTTGCTCTGTTATCAATGAAATTTTGGAATATTTGGGTTTATCCGCAATTAGATTTCAAACATCCTCTTGCAATGAAAATTACGATGTATATCTCACTATGGTACGCAATAATCAATCTCATCATTACAAGATGGAAAAATCCAGGATATTTACCATGGAATTGGGCATTAACGAAAAAGCGAACATTCACGACTACAGAACTACGCGATGGAAAGGCCAATGAAGATGAACAGGACAAATGGGCAAGATCACACGAATCTCCTGAAAGAGCATGGTATTCAACAGCTCAGGGCTATTTCGTGCTTAGAGGCGATCACAGCTGCAAGTGGGTCGGTAATTTCATTGGTTTATACAATCACAGATACTTTTTAATGGGTTGTTTAGGATTTGCTGTTTATACAGACTGCTGGATTCATAATTTCATCTACTTAATGTACCACCGTAAGTTTACCATGCCATTGTATCTTCTTATTCCATTTATTGGAACAGGTTTGTTTTTCGTTTATCTTTCTAATAATATGTTGCTTTCACAAATCCATTTCATTACATTTAACACAACAATGGTTGAACACCTTAAAAAGAAGAATTATCAGTATTATCGCGATGATCACTGGGAAGGATGGGAAGATATTTGTGGACCAAAGAAATACATTCTCTTCTGGCTCCTACCCATTCCTCTGCCTAGAAAAGTGGATGGTTTTGAATTTAAGAAGGGTCCTTATAGAATTGCTGGAAGTATTGAAGAAGAGCATCCATTCTTATAGAACTTGTTATAATCATGACAGAATATTTGTTACTTATATTATAAAGTCTTAACTATAATATTTACTTTCATATAATAAATTTATTGCTTCCAGGCGTTGATATTCTCCTGGTTCAAGTTGAGGATCGTTCTAGCCTCATTGCACGCTGTTTCACTGTTCTGATCAAGCTGAGCTACAGGAATTGCAGCAATTTCTTGAGCTGTCTTGAGAGCTTCCTCCTTCAAGTGCATTGTCTCGTACAAGAAGACAGAGTAGTTGAGGAAGATGCCCAAATATGTTGGCGTGTAGTTTGGATATTCTTGCTTAACAATTGTAATTGCTTCAGTATAAAGTTCTTGTGCCTTCTTTGCTGTTGCTTCTCTCTCTTCACATTCCAATGTCTCACAGAGGTATCTGCAATAGTCAGCTTTGAGCTTGAGATAAAATACATATGATTTTTCATCTGGGCAAACAGGAATGAGTTTTTCATCTACAAGTGTAAGTAAGTCGTTGCAATAGCCCTTTAATTCATTAATAATATCATCTCTCGATTTTTGAAGATAAGAAATTGCATTAGGAAACTGTGCCGCCTCGCTCTTCAAGTATTGGTTGAGGTAATGTATTGAGTTTCTTCTGACATCAGTGACGTTTTTGTAAGATATGGAAAGTAAATTACGTTCTTCAAGCGATAAAACAGGATTAATTTCAATAATACGCTTCATTGCCTTGATCATATCATCATGGCGGTTTGTTGGGTCAAGAATTTCAACGAGAACTTTGAGATTATCTCTTTCACTCATTTTTGGCACTTTTCATTACATGTCAATTTTCTATCAACGTCACTTTTTGTATGAATAAAAAATGACATTTTAAGGTTAGGGGTTGGTCAAAAGTCACTTTTCGTCATATTGCAAAAAACGTCATATTGCAAAAAATGGAAAATCAAGAAGATGAGGCAGAAACATGTCTTTTTGTTGGAAATTTTCCACTCGAGGACAAAGATATAAACCTTAGAACGTTGTTTATGAGATATGGAAAGGTGATTGTCGCAAGAATATTTACACGTAAAGGCTCATTCAAATCTAAAGGATGCGGTATTGTTCAATTTGCAACACACGAAGACGCTAAAAACGCTCTCGAAGCATTAAATGGAGTAAATTACAGAGGTAATAATATTAGAGTGAAATGGGCTGGAAAAGACTTAGCAGAAAAGCAGTTATCAACATTAGAACAACGAAAGTCAGAAGCACACGCTTCTCAATCAGCAAGAGAATTCTCAAAACAACATGATTACGTTAAAAAGATCACTTTTACTGAAGCAAAGAGCAAAGTTGCGCAGTTAAAATTCAAAGAATTACAAGATCTGCATTACCAGTTAAAGAATGGTTATACAAGTCCACAACTTGATGACTTATTAGCTGGAATCAAAATTATGCACATTCAAAGAGAGGAATACGAAAGAGAAATCAATGGAAGACATTGACATTCTTTCAAATACATATTATATCTTCAATTACTTTATTTCGGATTTTTATTTTCATTGATTGAACCATTGTTAGTCCTTGGACACTACATTTTTATCGATGAAAACATGTTTATATAATGATTTTTGTAAGCTAAACAATAATATATATTTTTAAAAATTGTTTTCTGACAAAGGCATATTAATCTCCATTTCCTTAGGAGGCAACTTCCAAGTCTGCAGTTCTTGTGAATACTTATCCTGCATTTCCTTTAATATTTGTGGCTCATAAGGCTGCCAAGCGTACATTGCAGGTCTTTTCTCTGTGTCAGCCTTGCAGCTATCTACATAAATTCTGAGCTTATCCGCAATTTCTTCTGTTAATGATTGTAAATCAATTTCAATTGGAAGGTTATTTGGATTAAATTCACCTCTTTGAAGGATTTCAACAACACCAAAGAGTGCAGCAGATGGTAATTCTCTAATATCTTTAGCTAATTGATCATAATCTTTTGCATTTAATTTTCTAACTATTTTTGGCGGTGGTTTCTTTGGAGCTTCGCTTGCTTTTCTAGCTTTCTCTCTATCTTTCTTCGCATTCATATACTTAGCTTGAACTTTGGCGATCCTTTGATCGGCAACACTTGAATGTGTATCTTTTTCTAGTTCTTGTGGATTTTTATTGAGTATTTCGAGAAGGTCACGGAACAAAAATGACATTTTCAGAGCAGATTGGTGAACAATGTGTTCGAGAGGATTGAATTTTGTTGCATTATCAATGAGCAATTTAATATCGTGGACTAATTCCGAGAAATTCATATATTGCTTATTATGGGCCTTTCTACGAATGAGGCTGAGGTCAATTGGACTCGTAATAACGTTGTAGTAGTTATAAGCATTATCAATCTCAGGATCTACTGCTCTTAAGAAGTATATTGAGCAGTCGTCGGCAATAATTCTGTCAATAATTGTCAAAATACAGGCAAAAGCTTTATCCTCGGGGCAAGTTATTTCTGGATATTCAGCCTGCTTCTCGTATGTTGTCGTAGTGTGGCCGGCGGTGACGTGCGTTGTTTTGAAAATAAGCTTCGTGTTTTGGCCGGCAACAGTCAACGGAGATAATAAAAGTTTGTAACTACTCATAATTTTTGTCACTTTTTAATTTTCAGCTATTTTTCCAGAAATAAAATCAACAATTTTAAACATCACCACTATACTAAACACATTTCGCAATATATAACCCTAAGAGATTAGCCTCCAAACACATATTTTTATTAATTCATCAAATATATCTCGAAAAAACTATTTGAAATTCCTATAACTCGTACACATATATTGAAATACATGAAAACTATAAATTCTTATATCTTAAATTTTATTATTATAGTCATAGAAATAAAGCAAACTATGAATTTGTAAAAAACAAAGCATTTGAAGAATTGGTATAGTGTATATCTATTCGCCAACATTTACATATAACTTACAAGATAATTAAATTAATAAACACGTCTTATTAACATATTTGAACTCAGGTCCCATCGAGATCAAAAATCCCGTTGGATCGAAGTTATTCGGTGTGGTGTCGAACCTAACCTTAACGTCTGGAGGTTCTATGAGCATCCATTGGTATGGTACTTCTGTATTGATTCTTGTCGATAAAAGCTTATGCATCAGTGAGTAGTTCGGTGTGTCTTTGTATCCTAATGACTCTATGTGTTTCGCTATCTCGATGAATTCCGGACCAAGTGGATTCACGATCAAATGAAGTGGAAATTCAGTCTTCATGTTAGTAAGCTTATCAACAGGATCTTTGAGAGTCCATGGAAGCTTGAACTCAGTCAGATGCATCACTGAATACACCCAAGATATTAAATCATCTCTACGTGATAATTCTACATGCGTGTGGGCATTAGCTGATGCGTAGTAAGGGCTCCATGCAACTTTAACGAACTCTCTTGGTTCCAAATGATTTCCATCCTTATCACAGTATTGTTTTGATATTCCAAAGTCAAGCAGTGCGAGTGGAAAAGATCCTCCATATCGGACAACGAAGTTCTGCGGCTTGATATCGCGATGAATATAACCTGCTTTGTGTAAATGCTCAATACAGCTCAACATATCATCAGCGAGCTTATATACATACATGATATGAAACTCGTGTCTTGGCATTTTCTCTATCACGTAACTTAAGGCTGGCCCGCACAATTCCATGACTAAATAGGCATAATTACCGTCTCTTCCTGATGTTATTAGCTTTGGAAATCTGTCAGAATTACTGACACGCTTCATAACAGTAATTTCGAATTCGAGTGTTCTGATTTTCGCATCTAAAGGTTCGATTTTCATAGCGTAAAGCTGATCTTCACCGGTGGATCTCACCATATAAACATCTCCGAAGCCTCCGTGGCCAATTGGTTCCACGATTTTGTAGAATCCGATGACGGTTCCAGGCTTCATATAAGTTGTGAAATGCTGTTTGACATGTAAAAAAATTTTTTTCGTTGAGTTGGCAAAACAGATGAAATTACATGTCAAAATTATCTAAAATGATTAATGATAACAAAGCATATTTACTGAGATTGAAAGCGGCCTCGCGTCTGAAAAGCATACCAAAGGATGAATACAAGGCAAAGTATATCCTTGACGCGAGTACATCAAAGCAAGCGCTTCATTTTGAGTCAGAATTCAATCGAAACTATAAACAGATATTATCGCAGGCTTCTGCTTCAATGAGAGAAGGTAATTATGAGAATGCAGTCCATTTATTTACAAATCTGCTGAAAATCAATCCAAGTGATTATAACGTACTTATCGATCGAGCCAAATGTTTCCATAAACTGAAAAAATCTAAACTGGCGTTGAAAGATTTGGACACTATTCTCTTTAAAGAACAAAATCATCCACGAGCACTGCTTGCAAAGGCTGAATTACTTTATGATATCGAAGACTTCTCTTCTGCACTAACTTTCTTCCAGGCTGGATATAATATCAGGAAAGATATGACAGCTTTCTCTGTTGGCATCGAAAAAACAAGAAAATCGATGGAAACATCTCATTCTCAGACTTTAATTCAGCCTGATCAACTGCTTGCAAATGCTTCGAAGAGGCAAGAAGTATTAGGTGACTTAAACATCGATTATCATTTTTTGAATGAATTTGAAACAAATCATCCAACAAATTCAGCTATAAGTCAACAAGTTCATGAACTTCTATCATACATTGAACAACAGAATGAGTTTCTCATCAAAAGTACATAATGTTTGTTATATATTTTATATTATTGTTTGAATTCGGTTAAATACTATAGTAATCAATCTTCTTTTGGAAACTATACATGATTTTTTTAATTCCATTCTGAATGAAAAAATTCAATATAAAAATTTGTAGTTTTTTTGCTTATGCGCATGTAATATATTCGATAGGAATATATTTGGCTTTGATCACGATCAAATATAAACGATTTCATAATTTAATATTTGAAATTTTCGATTAAATTCTTGATGTGAAGACAAAAGAATAGATAGGAAAAGCTACTTAATGCAAAATCAATTGGAATGGCTCAATATTTTGGAAAACAAAAAATTATACAGAATTAAACATATGTCGTATATCCAGAATATGCTGTGATGTTAAATCCTTCAACGCCGCATATGTTATTAATTGTTTGCTGTTTTTTAACGATATTCTTTTCATCAACAAGTTTCTGATATAAATGTTCAGCTTTTTCGCGTTCCAATCTCGTATTGATGAGAATCAGCTTTAAATTATCCAATTCAATCTGCTTTTCATCGGACTGAATTTCCAAAAATGCGTTTTCGTTGATCCTTCTGAACTCATCTATCTCCGATTTAAGTTTTGAGCATCTTTCGATCGACACAATGTCAGAGTCTGTCGCGAAAGAAGACCAAACAGGAGGCAACATTAAAAATAAAAAGTGCCACAACAGTGATAACAAAACATTTCGAACGCTCATTTAGCGAGAAATCTTCAGCTGCCGTCCTTTTTTTTAGTATATTATCATGCATCATCATACGAACTTTCTATTCAACAAATGATTTAGAATACGCATGCGATTTAATCTATGATGTTCCTATATTTCCCCCTGTTTGGTTTTACGAATTACCATACACTAGCTTAGAGCGTTATGAAGACTATGCTGATAAGAAATGGCTCAAAAACTTACTTATTACAAAAGGCAATTTTAAGTTACAAGCAGGAGTGAATCCTGCATGTTCAACGAAATCAATAGTATACGTAGGAACGTTTGATAATGCATATCTTGGATATTACCCATGCGTAGATAAACATCAAATTATTTTTCAAAAACAGCAACGATTCACGAATAAATCCCTTCACGTTGTAGGAAATTACGAAATTGGTGTATTCTATGTTCAACTATTTTGGCAATGGGGTCATATTATTCACGATTTTGCTTCAAGTATGTTATATTTACCGAAAGATCTATGGAAAAAGCATTTCGTTATACTTCCTACTCCAGTAGGTTTTGATATAACAAAGAATTGGCTTGAGTTTTTAGGCTTTAAGGCGAATTTATTGAAGCTAAAGAAAGATGAACAAGTGTTTGTAAAAAAGCTATATTTCGTTACAGGATGTGAGATGGCGCACTCTGTGACTATTGGTGGACTGAGGAAGGTCCGTGAATATGTGCATAAGAAATTAAACCTCACAAACATCAAACCAACAAAGTTTTGCGCATTCAATAGAAATACAAAATGGAAAACAATTAAAAACTTCACGCAGCTCTGTAGTGCACTTCAAAAAGATGTGAAAATAGATAAAGGACAGAAATGGGTATGCGGTGTTCCTCAAGTATCAACAATAGAGAAATCAGCGAAGGAATGGCAAGACATTAAAGTTCTCGTTGCTCCTTGTGGCTCGCAAGTTTATAACACGATATATATGCAAGAAAACACAGGTATGCTCCTATTTTACGGCAAGAATGATAAACCAAACACAATGCTATGTTTATCTCTAAAACTGTATTTGCTCGGAATCTCATTCCCATATCCAGCAAATCAAGAATTCCATTTCCAATTGGATATTCCAAAAGTTGTTGAATACGCGAGAAGAGTTGTTTATATCGTTAACCACCACAAATGGGATTCCATTGCAAATACAAGACCTGCTTTCTGGCCTGGAAAAGACTATAATGATACTGAAATTGTTAAATTTAATTTCACAGAAAAGAAAATTCATGTTTGATTTGTTTGCTATGTTCGAATTTATTAGTATTAAATCATTCTATCAATTTTAAAAAATACTCTGATATAGATATATGTTAGCATAGCATATAATAGACATAAAGAAGTATATATGTTTTTTTGATCTGGATGAGACTGATATTGTAATTTTAAAAATGAAATGTTATATTAATTTAAAACATTTAGTTTCTATAAACAGTATTGAAATCTATATATAAAAATCGTATTTGCCAATGAAAAATAGCTTATTTCTCGCTTGTTCCGCGCTCTGCAATTGTAAAGTCCATCTTTGTTTCTGTTTCAGCGATATCAAACATTGGTGACACCGAGGTAATATGTTTCATTATTCTTCTGAGATGGAATCCGTAGAATGCGAGAAGAACACCCAAAGAAAGGAACATAATGATCATTGCTATGGGATGTCCACCAGCGGATGAAAACGAAACTATTTTCACTGATGCATCTTCAGGCAGTTCTGCAGCTACCATAGAAAAAATCCAAAAAAGAAACATTTTAATTGTCACTTTTATTGAAATATATCACCAATCATTTTGACATGTAAACTATTAACCTTATGCCTTATTCTTCACTATTTTTTATCTTCTGTTGCTTATATCTTAGCATCTCCTATATGCACATATCATAATACTACATTGGAATATATTGACATCATTTAGCTGAATAAAACAATTAGACATTTCAAATTATAGATATAAAATATGAATATTCATGTTTTGCTTAGTTTATATGCTTGGATATTAAAGAAAATTATAGTATTGGTGATTACTTGTTGAAATATGCATATTTGAAGATACAAGATGAAGAAAGAATATATTTTTGCCATGTAAATGTAAATTGTCAGAAATGAAAAACAGCCGTTTTCTTTTACAAACTAACAGAGCTGTTCAATTTCAAAATTATAAAAAATCATGAGTGTTGATCAAAACTCAGTTATTATGAAAGCAATGGAAACCCACAAAAAGGTACAGGAACTCACAGAGGCAAACAACAAACTTAGACAGCAAATTCAAGACAGACAAGAAATTTTCGAGCGTCTTTCTCAATTAACTTTATCATCCGCTGCACTTTTAAGCTCAGTAGATAGTTCAGCCTCAGTTACAGAGATGTCATCCCTCAAATGCCTCGCAAAGCTTGAGGAATCATCAGCTGTCAACGGAGAAGACGACAAGAAGGACGATGACGACCAGGTTAAGCTCATCATCGGAAAGTATCTCAACCATTTACTCGTTAAACTCGTCGACTTCGCTGAAAAGAATCCAGAACAGATCGATATCTTGGGAATGCAGGACATTGAAGAAGGAATGGCAGAACTTTACCACTTCGCTGAGGATAGAGGTATCATCCCAGAAACAAAGCCAACAGAAGGCTGGAAGCAGAGTGTTGCTATTCACCAACAGCTTTTCGAGAAGCTTAAGTCTATCATGAGTACTAATTAAATAAATTGATGATTGCTGATGATTTGATATTTTAATTACATCTTTTTTTTATAATATTTTTTTTTTTTCTATTCAAGAGTTTAACACGGCAGGAAACAATTCAGTTCGTATCCAACATTTGATTCACGTGATTAAGTTAGTTATATGAAAAATATTTCATATGTTTGAATAATTCCTCAAAATTTAACATCTAAGAAATTCAAAATTAAAATCATTGAGTGCAGAACTAGGACTATTATAAAAAGTGAAATAATGGTGATATATTGCTACTCTAAGCAAAAAATTAAATATTTTAACTTTAAAATAGTCAAAACAAACTTGTTTATGTATAGAGAAATGCAAAATATTAAGAGGTGTGTCATTGGTAATATAAAATGATAAATAAATTTTATTCAGCGCTAAATATATTCTTCTCGATACCAGAAATAAGTTCCTCTCTACGTGGCATTGGGAATTGATACATATCTATGACGTGCTTAGCAACGTTAATCATATTTCGTCCCCAAATCTCGAATAAGTTTCTGAAAACATCCTTCTTTGGTTCTAAGAATTTGATTGGATCTTCATCTTCCTCTTGAAGAGCAGCGACAACAGCATCTCTAATGATAACACCAGCCTGAACTATGCCTGACTTTCCAGCATCAATCTCGTTAACACCTTCTGGCACAGTATATTCAGCAAGCGCTACACAGCCTTGAATGAACTCTGGATCAGTCTTAATATCTTCTGGCATAGTATTCATTAAACTAAGCACATCATCAAGTGGAGCACCTGTGATTTCTGCTATCTTGAATACAGCATTCTTCATTCTAGGACGGTGCTCTTCGCTCATCGTTCTCAATATCATTTCCTGAATAAAGCTAAACTTAACAAGTCCTTCAACCATATAAGCGCTAAGCTGCATGAAGAAAAGAGTCCACAAACCGGGACTTTCTTCTACACGGACGTTCTCGAGATAGTTGTGATAATAGTCTTTGATGATATCAACAATCTTGCCGCTGTCCTTGGAAATATTTGATAAACAAGAAGCAGCGTATTGAACGAAATCATTGGCATCCTTGAAGTGACGTGGAAGCTGGCGAAGAGTGAGTCTGATGATCTGCTCTGGTCTGAACTTCGTGAATTGGATATCCTCTTCATTGAGCCAACTTCTAAATTTATTTTCTAATGTCATTGCATCATCGACATCGTGTGGATCCTCTTTGCTTTCTTGGCGTCTTGCAGCAAAGTCAATCTTGAGTCCTGATGTTGGAGCAGCCTTTGGATCGAGTGCTCTGCGATCCCACTTGTTATCACGCAATGTGAAGAGTTCTTCGACGATGAATCTCTTGTATCCGAAGTGTGATGGATGTTCCTTCAAGAATTTGAAGAAAACTTCGAAGTTTGGACCGACTTTCTTGCCACAAATGTACATACCACAGCGAATGACATCGATGGCGCGCTCACGTGGCTCATTCTTCATGACATTGAGGAAGAATTGGTACAAAGCATGTTCTGCGCCGAGTCCAGCATTATACAAAGCAGATAACCAAACAGCCATGCACTGGAATGATGCGATTGGGACAGTCTGTGCTTCACCAATAAGCTTCTCAGCAGCATCATAGCTCATGCTGACAAGAAGTTCACCGAATCCGAGTGTTGCGTTCGCGTAATCGATGGCATATGAGATGAAATTCGTGAGTTGAAGATTTCTTTCTGGGAATTCAGTGTCCATTGTTGCTCTGTCGAGAAGAAGCTCAATCAATGGTTCTTGACCAATTCCAAGTGCACGGATGTCTTGAACACTCTTTCCAATGTTTTTAGCATTCAATCGATTTAAGATTCTCTGCGCAGCTGCGCGAAGAGCCTCTGGGGACTTCTCATCATAGAGACCGACAGCCTTTGTTGCGGCTGAGCTGATGAAACGATCACCTTCGTGTGTTGCAAGTTTAACTGGCGCTGAAATTGGATTTTTGCGTTGTGGTTTCTTTTTCTTTGGAATTTGATCCGACTGGTTCTGATGCTGCTTGATGCTCTTCAAATGTAAAAGCATAACAAAGCCCGGTGCCATCAGTTTCGTTGTGTATGATTGCGGTTTCATTGAAAGCATGTCTTCGATTGTATAAAACCGCTTAACAGGGAACTCAACACTTGGAGATGTCGGAATTTGCTGTGCCAAATCAGATTCTGACACTGATGGCGGAATAAATAAATCAATTCCGTTTTTGGAGAACGAAATAGACTTCTTGACGCTTCTATCGATCGTATATTGTCTTGTTGGCGTGTAGCTCTTCTGAATATCGAAAGGAGTCAAAGGAGCTTGTTGTGTTTTCTTTCTTGGTTCAACAGTTATCTGATGGACCGGTTTTTCCTCTTTCTGCTTCTTGCCGCCTGGTTTGGGCTGCTGTTTCTTCGATGAAAACAGCTGTGATGAAGAGCGAGGAACGAAATTCATATCTTTTTTAAAAAAAGAGTGCAAATCTAACCGTAAAATCTTCTCAATCAAAAAATTTTTATTGGAGAGCAAAAACAAGTTTATTGACTTTTAGGTCTTCGTAATCAGATATATCCATCTGTGCAATTTTATGACGAAGTCCTTTATGCTTTTGATGATATATCTATAAAAAATTGTCGAGTTTTGTGGTGTTTTCTAATTAAGGTTAATATTAGCATCATTTTTATTTTTATTTTTTGGACTATTTCGGCAATGATACAATCATAATGCTATTTATAGATATCTTCAATTTATAAAATACTACAATTTTTTTTCATGGCGCAATGTCTAAACTACATGTAATTACTCAAAATTTAATCCAAGTTAAATCTTATTGATTGTGTTTGATTAAAGCACAAATCTAATGAAAAATTCTAATTCGATTTATTTTTTAGCATGCATTTATCTCACGTTTGTTTGGTTGAGGAGAAAAAATGTTTTTTTTTTAAAAAAAAAAAATCATATTCTGTTTTTTACATGTCATAAAAAAGTAATTGTTGCATTATTTGATTCCAAATAGTTTCAGAACCTATGATTAAGAAGACATAACTGCATGTGCTTTATATTAAGCAATTAGATCTCAATTGGGCAATTAAATTTTTATACGCAAAGTCGGCGAAACTCGTTTTTTTAACTCACTGGATTAACTTCTTGCTAAGTTATTGAAACTCAATGTACAAAATCCTGTTGTGAATGATATATTAAAGAATTAGCTAACAAAGTATATATTTCATTAAAATATTAGATATATCTTGCATCAAAAACATTGATTTTCCATGATGTGCTTTACTCATTATAATATATTATATTCCCATTGTATAGCATTTTTATAACGTAAAATATGTTGTTGTCGATGATAAATAGGTAAATCTAATCACAAATATGTTTTTTTGAAAAAAAGTATTCCAAGTGTTCACACATAAGCTCTGTGTGTTATTCTCCCAAAAATAATGATGATTCTTTTTTCCTGTGGCTAAATTTGAAAAGTTTATTAAATTGAGAAGAATAACACATATATTTTCAATAGAAAAAAATAAATAAAAAATCTCAATTTTTTCTAAAATAATTTTGATATGATCTTACCATGATCTACTTCTGTTCTCATCTTTTCATCACTCATCATTATGCTTCATTAATCAGTGTAATGTTATTTTGATTCATTTTTGATATTTTAGAAATAGTGAATTTACCGTTGCGTTGACATTTCATAGATTGATATTTTAAAATCATGAATGATAATAATCTTAGCAATAACAAAATGTTTCATATTTTGAAATGAATAGCTTTTAATGAACCAAGTAATCCCAAGTGAGTGATGTACAAATGGATGAAATCAATATTCATTATTTGTATTCTTTTGATGAGCTGAAAACAGATTTGCAATTATTTTTGAAAAAAAACTTGAACCGTGGATCTAGCTATGATACAATGCATTTAAATAAGCATTTCAATAAAGAACGTATGACTCTCGAAAGCTGATACGTGAATCTAATTGCTATTTTCGGAGTAACAGAACATGACATTTAACATCAGAAGAGATCATTTTGAATATGTGCATATCATAAAAGTGATATCTTCAAATTTTTGAATTCAGATTTCCATTTTTCATCCAAAACCAAAAAATTAAACATACATTCAGCAGAAACTGTAGAGCATATTACGATGATATTAATGAATGCCGATAATTACAATTTTTGAAGTTACCAAATTTTGACAATTTTAATTTTTAGAAGTATTCAATTTAATTGAATATTATACAAATTTTTCTTCCAACTCATACAAATCTTTCTATGGAGTGATTTTATTGCCCACTATATCAAGATATTTATTATTAGTTAGTGTTATACTATCCATAGCATGCACACATCAGATTCACAAGAAAAATAGGAATATTCACATATTTATTTCATTTGATTTTAATTTTTGCAAAATGACACTTGCCTTAAAGTTATAACTGATTTACTCAAGGTGTAGAATAAGAATATATTATTAATCTTAATGAATCTAAATAAAAATGATTTTTTTCACGTTTTCGATTATTGTACAAATGTGTTTGGATTTAAAAATCGTTAAATACGGACAAGTTTAGATGGAAATTTAGTATTAATATATTTTTTCCCCAAAAAAATGTCCAAGAAATCAGAAATTGATTCAATGAGAGTTATCAAAATTTAATATCAATCTCAAATATTTACTTCTAAAATACTGATTTGCCCAGTGAAATGGAATAGTAAAAGTTTCTGACGTTAATAACTGTGGTTTAATGAAATTGAATGGGCTTTTCAAAATAAAGATTGAATTACCCTTTTTATATATCTATATCGAAATCTAAATGAATTGTCGAAGGACGTTTTAATCAAATTTTCTATAGATGTAAATATTCAAAAGATGGCATGCAGAAATAATACTAGATAGATTTAGTTTAACCATTTTTAATTGATACTTTTGTAGTGCTAGCAATAATTGAGAGGACCTTTCAATTATATTATATTAATTCTTTTTTCTTGTTACACAATTTTAATATAATGACTCAAGTAGAATCTGTTGACACGCATACACGCGTAGAGCTCAAGAGGTTCTTAGCACAAGCAATGATCAATTATTCACGGGGAGATTCCGACAGCTTGAAGAGATGTTGTTCGAATTTCACTGATCTCAAGAAAGATTTCGAAAATTTCAGGAACCAGTTTCATGCCAAGGTGCCCGATGTCAATATATATCATTTTGTTCAATTCCTCGCTATGCATAGACTTGCGAAAAAATTACCACGTGAAGCTGATAGATTTAAGCTGATACTCAATCTATCGATTCAGCAGCAATGGAATGATGATCTTAAGCAGATATTCACCAATACAATGTTCATAAGCATGAAAGGGAAAGCCCAGCCACTTCATAATTCGAGTATAACGATCGTAGACGGGTTTAACAATGCGATTGAACTTGCCAAGAAGGGCGCCTCTCCGGATGAAGTAATAAGAGAATTGTCAGCCCTAGAAGATAATATTTTAAGTTACGTCACATATTATCATTATCACGATACTATTATTTTCATAACATATGGAAGGAACAAAACGAAGAATGTGATGCTTCATCGCTACATTCTTCGAAATAATATGATATTAATTTTTACTAATGCAAAAACTCCTATAATTGAACGTACTATTGATTCACAGCCTACTGTGATGACGGAAATTGAGTCTTCTGATACTGAACCACATGTTAATAATGCAGATCAATTAAAGATCAATAACAAGCATGTGCTACCATCACCATTCGATGCTGAGCTTGCTGATGATGACTTCCAGCAATATATCATGTCTCTTCTCAACTAATTATATTAATGTTTTTAATATGTTCATTATATTTTGTATATTTGTTTTATCTGGTGATAAATACTACCATTTGCTTTCTTATCTCCACTTTTTATCTTTAATCGTCCAATATTTCTAAAAAAATTTAAAATTTGAGGTTATTCTTTGAGTGTACTATTGTGGCTTCACATAAAGCACCTATATCCTTTATAACAAGGTACGAAGTCATAAACCTTATTTTTTACAACAGTTATTTTCATTCACTCAAAAGTTATTCCAGAATTAGTGAATATTAAAAAATAGATCGTTCTGAAACAAGATTGCAAAAGACAACAACACAGAAAAACAATTTCATTCATTAATTAGATCAGATTCCTTTATACTTTAGATTTTCATGCGATATAAAAATGATATGGAATACATAAAATTTTACCTAAAGACCATTCATAGTCCACAGGTAGCAAAAGTACAACTTATTCATTGATTTTCTCTATTATTGTCGAATATATTTCAACAATCAATTGAAATTCTTCAATACATACAACAAGAAACCAAATGTATGCATAAGTTCTAAAGGAAAGCATATATTTAATGCTAATTCTAGTTATCAGTCGATATATTTCAAAATTAAATTATCATTCATCTCACACAATGAACAATAAGGGTATGAATATATTCATGAAAAGAAAACGTTTTGTACAGAAAATCAGAGTTAATATGCAAGATTGACGATTCGAATTTAATATTTTGTAAAATATCGATTTGACAAGAAAAATAAGCACTGCAAAGGTAACAAAGATGTTTCTGCTAATCATAATGTAATTTTGCCAGAAAAAGTAACAATTTACAACGATTATTCAAAATTTTAGCAGAAATTTAATGATTATACACGTATAAGAATATATTTTTGACATCAAAACAAAGCATTTATTTTTTGAAAGTGTTTGTTCGAAATAAATCTAAAACAAAATGAGTATGGACGATGATAGCTCCACGACACAGCTTAAAATCACTGTCATCGGAGAGTACTTTGTTGGCAAGACAAGTGTTATCAACCGCTTTGTCGAAGGAACTTTCGATGAGTCTTATTCTGCAACTTTAGGTTTCTCCTTTTTGTCGAAGGAATTGACTTACAAAGGCAACAAATACATTCTCAACATATGGGATACATCAGGATCAGAACGTTACAGAGCTGTTGCACCCAATTATTACAGAGGTTCAGATGGCTGTGTGTTAGTTTACGATTTAACGAATCCAAAAAGTCTCGAAAGTTTGTCGTTTTGGTATGGAGAGTTCAGATCATTGTCATCTAAGAACGGTGTCGAAGATGTTCCAGCATTATTAATTGGAAATAAATCGGATCTTGAATACTCGAAAGAAATCGTTGCGCAAGCCGAAGCATTTGCAGAATCTAAGGGAATCGCAAAGAGTTTAGTGACATCTGCAGTAAATGGATCAAATATTGAAGAAACTTTCTTATCAATGGTTGATCTTTGCAGCAGACATCAGAAGAGTCAATTTGATCGAATCAGTTTGACACTACATCAAAGCAAAAAATCTTCTGGTTGCAGATGTTAATTTTACGAGTAACTATCTTTATGATTACTTGATGCATACCACTAGGATCTATAATTATTCATCCAAAATAGATGTTGTGCTTTTCAATATATTTCGTTTAATCGAACTTTCTTTTCTTTGTTATTTAATAAATAGTTGAAACTTTTCTTCTTTCTTGTCAAATGTTACCTTTCATTTTTTAATAAAGAAATAACTGATTCTATCATCGATTAATTACAAGTTTTGTTGATCAAGGTTTTAATTTTGTAACTTTAGACGATAGCACATCTCAGATAGGAACCGGGGCTTCACCGGGGCCAAATGCCCCAATAATTGGAGTTTCAATTTCAGGTCATATAGAGGTTCCCAGCACTGCTGCATATAATGGAAATAACTACACTGTTGTTAGAGCTTCTAAATTCTGCTTTTGAAATTGCAGATTATTAACCAGTGTCACAATTCCAAATACAATAACAGTTATTGAAAGAGACACGCTTTGGGACACATCTATTGAGTATCTCTATATTCCTTCATCTGTTACAGTTCTCGTAGAAGAATCATTATCGGCAATGACTAAATTGAAAAAAAAATCGAGTTTGCTAAAGATATTAATATCAACATTGGAGCAGCATTTCTTTATGATGCCAAATCTTTATCATCAATTATCATTCTGCAGCATGCTGTACTGCCGTACGATAGACTGTTTCAAAATAAAAATCTGAGTACAATATACATCTGTGATACTCAACATTATTTGACAGACAACTGTCACATTAATCCAGTTTACTCAACAAATACTATCATTTATGTGAGGGAAAGATATGGAAATGCATTGTTTTTAGGACACCAAACACATCTGATGCCTAATGAAGCCGATATTTGCAATTTACCTAAAGATTATACTTATTTAAATGAGATCAAATCATACTCAGAATTAAACATTCTTTTGTTTGGGGTTTTCATGCAAGAAGTCTCTTATTATTAGAAGGACTTCGTTGTCAGATTAATGATCTTTTTGGTTTGAATGACTCAAATATGCTGAAAAAATTTCTCTAATGAAAACAAAAGATTTATTGTTTTCAAACATTTAAGAGGGACAAAATAAAAACCGAATAATGACTTGGATTTTATAATTATTACATAATGAATGCTGATTGAACAAATCGTTAAAATAGACATTTTCAATTTTTTTCATTCATTTTTGAAAAACATTAGATTAAGGAGTATTACATAGTGAAAATGTTCCACATTATGAAAATATTTAACTTCAAATACATCCAATGAATTACATTAAAGTTTTTACTAAGTTCTGATATGATAATTTATTTATATATTGCTTTAGTAGTTATAATTAAGCAGATGATTCCTTGTATGATAATAATAACAATGAGAGAATTAAATTTACATGAATAAGCGTAATCATCATTATTTTGTTAAAATCATCAGTAAAATTTCAACGTTTTTTTGGATTTGATTGATGTTTTGTGTATGGAGGTGCTAGAATTCGCCTGTATTTTGCGATTCTGCACTCAAATATGAGAAATTATTGTTTTTCGTGATTGAAGAATTTTGGACCTAAAATTGTTAACGGTATGATAATATTTTTATTACAGAAGTGGATAGTGTATACAATTTATTTGGAGAACTTGAAGTCAAAATTAATGATCATCGTATGAATTTGTGAGATATGAAGAAATTACGTAATTTATGAGCTGATTTTTTGAAGTTTATTGGTACTCATGTATTGCATGGTATGCGTTAATTCATGCGGAAAAGCCTCTGCTAGCAGTTTACATATGAGTTTGGGGTAAACTGCGTTGAACCATCCATTAAAGAATGAATCTGACAATATGACATGTAAACACCAGAAAAGGCAGGGGGAGTGGCTAAAGTATTGTGAAACTAAATAAACTAAAAAGACGTTAAAGTTTCTGAGGTTTACGTAATCCTCCGGCACCCTTAAGATTTCGATATAAATTATAGGAAAATTGTTTATTTTATATATATTAGGGAAATTATGATTATGGATACTCTCAGATTGCTGATTTTTAGGGGTTAGCCTAATTTTGGACTCCCATGATAAATCACAATCTGTATACTACTATGTTATCTCAGCGGATTCCAGCGTCGTGGTCATAGTCGCAGCGTTACCTGAAGGTGGCAGGCTGATTGCTTTTGAATTCAAATTTATCGTCAAAATAATTAAATTGAATAGAAAATGATCGTCTCTGACTATTTTGTCTGTTTCCAATTCGCTGTTAAATCCGCCTCGAGATATTGTTCTCCGCACCGTTTTTGGAATAATAACCAGGCAGCGATCACGATAAAAAAACGAAAATTTGTTCGGACAACTTGGCCTTTTTTACGGATTTGGAAATGGTTTGTATGGGAGTGCATAAAAATATCAAGAAATGAACTGACGGAAAGTTTGATAAACTGAGGATTTTGTGTGTCTTTTTTTGAGTTCATTTTTTTAATTGGGGGGAATGAAGTTCATCAGCCTTTTGCTGTATTCACCTGGATGGAGGGTGAAGAAGATCAAGGTCCCAAATGTAGCCAAGATTTCGTCTTTAGACGCATTTTTTCCAAATACAAGTGTAAATTTCGTTTATAAAGGAATCGTAATTTCGAAAGATATGACGTTTGACTTCTACAATGTCGCTGACGATGATTGTTTCATCACAGTTCCCGAAATTATCCCTAAGGAGAAAATAAATGACAGGATTTTTTCTTTATCAAACGCTCCTTCTTTGAAGTTTATAGCAAATATTTCGATTGCTCGGGAGTCAACGAAGAAAAATGATTTGTTTTTGAGTAATATTGATTTACGCCCGAGAAAATTCCGTCACGTTGTTAAATATATGCAACACAGATCCAATTATGATGATCTAAAGCCAAAAATAGACGTTATTCCTCCAGAAAATGCCAAGGTTATATCATCATCTCCACTTCCATGTTTTTGGGGAACAAATCCCACCAACACCAAGCAGCTTACACACCAAGACTCTGGAATTGTTGTCGATGAAAACGATATCTCCAATAACGAGAAAGTCATATAGTTGTTTATTTCATATTTAAGAATTTACCATGTAATGTATTTCATCCTTAAATCCTTATTTGTTTGATTTTGCAAAATGTTTTGTCGAATATTTTATATTTGTCCACTGTTATTCCATTCATTATCACACCAGGCCATGGCAATACTCCTGGTATTTACAAAGTTTAGATCAAGATTGAACATTCAATGTCATTCAATTGAGATTATTCGAAAAATAGATCGGATATAGCACACAAACAAACATTTTATTCGAGAGAACTGCGTCGAGGCGAAAGACTCGAATTTATCGCCAGCATATTTAATTTTTGATCGAGAGCGTAGGTGGTTGATTCGAGATCCTTTCTTGTCTTTTGGAGCTCTTGGATAATCTCATCATCATCACTTCCACTTATGTTTTGAAGTGACAATAATTTCTTTTGCGCCTTAATTAATTCTTCTTCAAGCTTTTTTTGTCTTAATCTCGCGTTTCTTATGATATCCTCAACCTCCTTTTCCTTCTTTAACAGAGATTCATTGTATTTCTTCTTAGTTTCACTAACAAAGTTTGCGAATGTGAGTGTTGAACCACTGGATCGCAAACGAGAGTCAATATAGTCTGTTGTTTTGTTCTTTACGATTGTCGAAAGGATCTTTTCTGTATTCTGGAAGTATTGAGCATCGATCTGCTCTCTAATGCTGCATGTGGACGATGTACTATTGACATATCCAATAAACTTCTCAAGTGTTTTACTTATCTCATTTGTTTTTTCTTGAGTCTTCTTAATCTCATTGATTTTCTGCATTATTTCAAAATCTTCTACTGCTGATGTCATATCCTGAGCAAAAGCATGACTAATAGCTGTAGTTTTGGCATCAGATTGGATCTGCTTGTAGTGACGCATGCAAACAGAGAATTCTGTCTTGAATTTTGTTTTAATCGAATTTAATTCCATATCAAGATTGACAAGAGAGTTCTTTATGCCTTTTAATGATTCCTGGGCATAGTAAACCTTCTTTGAGCCAGAAGAAATGATCTGATTCAGTCCCTCTTCGTATTGTTGAATAGTTTCTTGAATATGTTTGATATTAGATCGTACGTTGGCTCTCCTCTTCCTCAAGTTATGATTTTCTTTGTTAATTTCGCGATTTTCGAAGTTTAAACGTGTTTCAATTCTTTGTATTTTGTATTCTATCTTATCTTTCGTTAATTCTGCTTCTTGGATGTCATGAATTAGCTGCTGTATATAATATTCTCTCCAGCTATTAATATACTCATTCATAACTTCATTTAATCGATTTGGCGAAAAATAATTCGATGTTTTATGCTTTTGAAGTTGTTTAGTGAGTCCATCGACCTTCATTTTGTTCAGTGCTTCTTTTACTGAGCGAAAAAGATTATCATAGCGTTCATTTATAATTGATTCTTCCATTTTTGGAATAAATAAACGTCCATTTTTAATATTTACATGACAAAATTCAAAAATTACATGACAAAATATTTTTCATCCAATCACTCTTTTATTGGAAATGTTACAATCAAAAAGGTGTATGAATTTAATATATTTAATGACTGTATTCACATCATTAGTCATATTTTCAGTCTAATCAATGATTAAATCTTATTTTCGAGGACATGCAAGAATAAAGCAAAATTCGCCTCCAAGACTTCACTCCTACGAAAGAAATCTCAAGCTTCGTCTTCCAGATTTAATTCGGATTTATGGAAGAATTCGCATCCAGAATTCCATAAAAAATAGAATATTCGATAGAGAGCATTCTAGTTCAACTCTTGATGTAGGCGTGATGGTTGCCATTGTAGCAACAATAGAGTTGGAACAAAGAAATGGTGATTAATTCCTTCAAATGACCTAAATCATTATTTTAAGAAATGTTGCCTCATTATGGGATAAATAAATATCACATATATTTCAATAATAAAAATACATTTAACTATTGACATATATAAGGCGTCACTGAATTTTCTACGTCTACTCAAACATCTCGATTTTTCTCCACCAGTATGAATATTTAAGGTCTAATTTTGGTGGCAAATGAAAAATTTTCCCATCTAAAATGCTGTGGATATATAAA
>JALKBU010000358.1:0-45689 GCA_023091735.1 Trichomonas tenax
GCGCGCTTGACTGTGACGACATCGAGAATCTGTTGAGCTTCGGCAGACTTCTGTGCGACAACCGCCTTTTCTTCCGAGAGCTTGCTCTTCATGTTAGCGACAGAGACCTTTGCGTCTTCGATCTTCTGAAGACCTTCCTTCATGCGGTTGGCATCGTCCTGAATCTTAGCGAGCTGTGTCTGGTAAAGTGTCTTGAATGAAGAAAGGAATGAAAGGTATGACTTAGGAGTAACGAATGTACGACGACGGAAGCGGTTGAAGTAGTCTTCACAACCTTGTTCGACGGATTCATGGATGAGTGCGAATGTCTCGGAAAGGCGCTCCTTGATGTCATTGTCTTTAGCGATGATGTCGATTGGCTTGAGGAAGTTCTCGACGACGGAGTAAAGACCCTGGTGAGGCCAGTGTGTGAACCAGTCGATTGTGCAGCCGGAGAACAAACCTGGGAACTTGAGGTTGTGACGACGGAACTGTTCACCGACTGGGGAGAAGCAAAGAACGATGTGAAGGTTGGAGCGGACACGGTTGATGAAGTAGCCGTAGACGTTCTGATCGGTGTCGACCTGGCCACGGCACTCCTTGATGAAGATTGGACGCATTTCACTCATGAGGGCTTCGTATGTATCACGGTAGAAGAGGTTTGCGATTTCACCTGTTGTGAGAATGTTGTTGATGAATTCGAGGAACGACTCCTGCTTGACTTCGTTGTCGGTGAAGATGAATGTCGTGCGCTTGTTGAGGACACCGGCCTGGTGATAAAGTTCACGAATATCTGTCAAGAAATCGTTCGTACCGTAGTTACGTCCTGGTGTAACCTGGAAGATGTTGTAGCCAAGAATTGTAGATGCGAGGCGTGTGAGTGACTGCTTACCGGAACCACCGACACCGACCAACAATGCGTGGCCACGTGGCATGCCGATGATACGTGCAATGCGGACAAGGTGGTTCATAGCGTCGTCGAACAGGACGAGGTCGAGCTTCTTGCCCTTTGTGGATGGCTTGGAGTTGAATTCATCCATGAATTCGCAGCAGCGCTTGTTGAGAGCATCGAATGTGGAAACCTGCTCGTAGATACGTGGGATCTTGCTGTCCTCGACACCTTCGTACTGGGAGTAGTCTGGATCGTGCATGAATGAGCACCAAAGGCGAGTGGATGCCTCGCGGAGAAGGTGCTCGTAGCTGTCGCCGAACTTCTCGCAGCCGCACTTGACAATGGCGTCCGCGAACCATGCCTTATCCTGATCTGTTGTGAACTTATCTGGGAAGACACGGAAGCATTCGTGAGCCCAAAGGGAAACGAAAAGTTCTGGAGATGGGACTTCCTTGGATGTGACCTGAAGCATACCCTGTGTAACACGGGAAAGGTCACGAAGGTTGAAGACGTAGTGGAACTTCGCTGGTGTTGGAAGCATTCTCGCCTTTGTGGAGCTCCAGATGGCGTGTGTGGCTTCGACTGCAATGCCGGCGAGGTTTGTGATTGAGGATGAGAAACCACGCTCCTCGATGAAGAAGCCCTTGAGAATTATGGAGTAAATACGGTTGATGGAGGCAACATCTGGGAGTGTGTAGTTGAAGACGGAGAAGTGACGCTTGAGACGATCTGGGACATCGTTACGACCACCACCCGGTGTGCACATGGCGGCGACGAACTGTGTGTTGATAACGGTGATGAACTCACCTGGCTTTTCGAGAGAGTAGAAGCCGCTGTCTTCCATGAGCTGACGAACGATTTCGTTTGTGACCTGGTCACCCCACTCGTTGATTTCTGGCATGGAGATATCATCGATGAAGACTTCCATGCGTTTGCCACCGATTGGGCCGTAGCTGGAACCGATTGTCTTCTCAAGGACGGACTCGATGGATGTCTGGAACAAGTATGGTGTTGTAGCAGATGAGAAGTTGAAGACCTTGGAAACCCAACGCTCCTTGTCGAATGTGTTCAAGAAGGTGTTGATGGTGGCTGTCTTAGCGGTACCGGAGTCACCGAAGAGAAGGATGGAGCAGCCGCTCTGTGCGAGAAGCTGAAGAAGGTACTCGATCTGTGTGTTGTTGATTGTTGGAACGAGGATGGAAGCAAACTCTGGTGTCTCCTTCTTTGGATACTCGTATGTGCGGAGGCGTGTCTCCCAGTTGACCCACTCGCCGCCGGACTTGAGATCGACGACGTAGTCGAACAAGTGAGCCTTGTCGATGCTGGATGGAATGCAAGCGGCGTACTCCTTGCAGAGCCACTGTGAGAGCTGAGAACGACCATCGAGATCGAGGAAGCCACCGAATGCCCACATGGCGGAGAAGATCATGAGCTTCTTGAGGATGACTGGATCCTGGCAGTTAAGCTTGATGAAGCCATCGGATTCGCGAGATGTGATCATGGACTCGAAGATGTGGAGGATTGTTGTGATGATGTGGACCTGTGATGTCTTCATGACCATCTTCAAGTGCTTGAAGACATAGGCGAAGAGCTTATCGAATGATGAGATGAGTTCTGGGAAGATGCGCTCGATAGCCTTGAAGTCCTCGCGCTTGGACCATGACATAGCAACTGGGCGCCATGTAAGGATGTGAGATGGAACGTAAATCATACCAGCACGAGAAACTGTAGCTGGAGAAGCGTTATCGAGAGATGACATTTCGAAGAGAAGTTTGACTGTTGGAGCCATAGGAAGACGGTCACCGTTAGCGAGTGTAAGTGTCTTGTTATCATCAAGAACGGAGTTGAGGTTCTCAATCCAAATAGCATCGACTGGACCATCGAGACCGAGCCAAACGTTCTTGTTCGTCTTCTTGCACGCCATACGCCAGAGTGAGGAGAAGATACCATCTGTCCAATCGTTGGAAGATGGATCGAGTGTACCGAACATCTGAGAGGATGTGATGGCCTTCGGGTTCATGCGGACGAACTCGTGTGGGCAGCGGACTTCGGAGTATGCAAGGATAAGCATCTTAAGAAGCGAGGACTTGCCGGAGCCGGATGGACCAAGAATCATGATGCCGTGACGAACTTCGCATGTTTCCTGAAGCTGCATAGCCTTAGCGAGCCACTCTGGGAATGGATCGAGGTTGTGAGCAACAGAGTTCTCGATGATGGAGTTCTTGATCGCCATATCGGGCTGCTGATCGGGCTTCTTATCGAAAACATCCTGAAGAAGGTCGAGGAACAATGGCTCGTCATCGTCGACGAGCTTAGCAAGGTTCATGTTCATAAGAACACGGTTGAGAAGTTCCTGTTCGTTCATTGTTGGGTTGTTGGCACGGACTTCCTTCGAGAAACGAAGAACGGAAAGAATGTTACGAAGACCCCAGTCGTAGTGGATCTGCTTGGAAAGCTGCTCTGAGCATAGAGCGTAAAGAAGGGCGAACTTGTCGGAAAGTGACATGTAGTCCTGGAAACCGGACGAAGCAAGCTTGACCTTCATGATGAGACGCTTGTCTGGAACCATCATAGCAACCATACGGAACTGGATCTTAAGGTTTTCCGGAAGCTCCTGACGACCAGCGTAACCTGGGTTCATGGTGATGAAGATGGCGACGCGATTATCTAACTCGACCATGTTACCATCGACGAACTTGAAGATGCGCTGGCGTTCGCGGCATGCGTTGAAGATTGTGGCGACCTGCTGAGCAGCGACGGAAAGAACATCGAGTTCAATACGGTTGAACTCATCGAAGTCTCCCCAGCAACCTGCTTGTGCGAGACCACGGAAAATACGACCGAGACCCTGGTTGTTCATCTGATCGGAGCAGTTGAAAACGACGCACATGATACCGAGGGCCTTTGCCATATCCTTAACTGTTTCTGTCTTTCCTGTACCGGCTGGACCAGCGGGAGCACCACCCATACAGAGACCGAGAGCCTGTGCAAGTGTGATGTAGCAACGATCGGTAAGTGGTGTAATAACCAAACGACCTGTGCAGCCAAGATACTCGTATGAGTATTCACGTTCGACATCTGTGATAGCGATGATGCACTTGCGGCCTTCTGGCTTCCAGTAGTAACGCATCTGCTTCTGCCACTCGAAGTCAAGTGGAGATTTGATCTTCATGTCAACGAGTGAGTTGTAGATATCGCGGTTGTGAAGGAACAATGTGATGAGAACTTCGATGTGGACGGACTTGAGCTTCTTGCTCTTATCAAGACCACCGGCGATTTCGACGAGCTTCTTGAAGCGCATTTCGAACTCATCCTTTGTCTCCTTGAAGATCTTCTGGTTCTTGCCGTTGGCGCGCTTGAGTGTATCTTCTGTACGCTCTGTCCACCAAATCATCATAGCAAGAAGCATGATCTGAGCTGGGAAGTCGGCGTTAACCCACTGTTCGACTGTGAATGTCTGGATCTGTGTGGACATTTCTGTGCAAATGTTGAGAAGTGTCTGGCGCATCTTGTTGATGAGATCATTAAGCCACTTTTCGACATTGTCCTGAGCAAGGAATGGCTGGTAGAGTTTGACCTTCTCACCTTCGCCGGACTCGAAGCCAAGAATCTTGTTGTACTGAAGCTGGTCGAATTCGAGGTGCGTGAGGTTATCGAAGATGGAGTGGATGTGTGCCTGAATGGCCTGTGGATCGGATGCCTGACCAAGAATTTCGAGAATGACGGGCTCCGAAAGGAAGTAGAAACGTGGGAATGACTGACGCTTCTTTTCGATGTAGCCGGAAAGAGCCTTCTGGCACTTCTGCAGCTGCTCGAGAAGGTGCTTGAAGAGCTTCTGAAGGCCTTCATCGACGAAGCAGACTGTGACGACGTTCTTGACATCCGAAGCGTTCTTCATGATTGTCATCCAGTTCTTGTTGATCTGGGCGAATGCCTTTGTTTCCTGAGTCATGTACTTGGCAATATCACCACCGGAGAAAACGGCTTCGAGGTAAATCCACATGGACTGAACTTGCTGCCACTCGGTGATGACGTCACGTGAAACAGAGAGCTTCTTCATCCAGCTCTCAACTTGGCCCTTGAAACGAGCAACGAATCTGTTGGAGTTCAGTGAGCTAAGAGCCATCAATGAGTCTTCGATCTTGGTGATGATTTCGTTTGTCTCAGCACCTTTAAGGAGCATATCCTGCATGCCCTTATATGGAGAGAATGTGAACTCTGTTGCCTGCCAGTCGCCTTCGATTTCGCGAAGCTTGGCTTCGATCTTAGCTTCCTGTGTAGCGGCGTTGCAGATATCTTGAACATCTTCCTTAAAGTTAAGAAGACCAGCATCGAAAACGTGGCCGAGACGGAAGACATCCTTATCTGTATCGATGTCGACCTTTGTGAGCTTCTTGATCTCGTCCCAGTGAACCAGTTTGACAGCTGGGTTGGAAAGAGCTTCGAGAAGTGGCATCGTATCGACGAAGTTATCGATCTTTGTGCAGAGATCCTTGTATGCATCCCAGCCCTTCATTTCAGCTGGAAGGTGGCGTGTACGTGTCTGGAACTCCGTCATCTTGACTTCGATATCGCCGAACTTAACTTCGACCCAAAGGAAGTCACGGATCTGACGTGTGTATGTGTTAACTTCGGAGTAAAGGTTGTAGAGTGTGGTAAGGTTCTTGAGCTGCTTGGCAAGGACATCGATGGAATCGAGTTTAGTCTTCTCGAGACCGAACAAATCTTGGCCGCCGGAGTATGTTATCCAGCGCTTCTGGATGTTGTCGAACTGGTGCTGGAAGATCTTTAGCTTTTCGGATGCTTCAGCTGGTGTGAGACCTGGAGCCATTGGGCCTTCCTGGTTGTACTGGATCTGGAACTGCTTGAAGTCCTCCAAGAACTGAGCCATACCTTCGATGACCTGGTTCTTGAACTGTGGAGAAACCTTCTGAAGTGTCTCCTGTTGCTGCTGCTCAAGAGCACGAAGCTTGCCCCAGTTGTACTGGATGTTATCGAACATGTCGAGCTCTTCCTGTGGAACTGTGATGCCGTTCTTACCGAGAAGAGAATATGACTCTTCGATTGGAGCCATCAACTGATCGTACTCGGCGCTCTTCTCACGGACGGCCTTAAGGGCGTCCATTGTGGAACGAAGGTCATCGAGCTGGTTGATGCTCTTGGAAAGGGAGTTCTTCATCTTCTCGATGAAGTCATTGAGCTCAAGCATCTTGCTGCGGCCGATCTTGTTGAGGAGGTCGCCGTACTTTTGCTTCCACTTCTTCGCTTCAGCAATAAGAGCGCTCTTGACACCGCCGCAATCGATGATGATTGGGCCAACGCGTGTCTTCTCGACAATGTCTTCGATCTTCGACTCGAGCTCCATGAAGCTGTCCATCTTCTCCTTGATCTGGCGGATCGATGGGTTTGTGGCCTCGAACTCGTTGAATGACTTGTCGCCATCGTTCTCCCAAAGGAATGAGTATCCGTTGAATCCTGCGATGTATTCGTTGATGCGTGGGATGAACTCCTTCATCTTGTTTGTCATGCTGATGATGAGAGCGATTGTTGGATAATCACGTGTGAGAGCGTTGAAGTAGTTCTTAGCACGGAAGTCCTGGTTCTGAGCAACTGCAAGGCCGGCTGGTTCGCCTTCCTCGTCGACATCGTGGTCCTTCTCCTCGGGGTGCTTCTCCGTCTTCTGCTGCTCTGGAGCAGATGGGAAGCGAGCAAGAACGAATGTCTGGACCTCCTGTGTGGCGCGCAGGATGGAGCGGATACCTTCGTCGAGTGTCTTCTGGATGCCTTGAATGTCTGGGGACAAAACAAGGTTTGGAACCTCTGGGCGGAGCTCTGTGGAGAACAATGTTGGATCTGTCTCCTTAGAAGCATGAAGAGCTTCGCAGATATCGTTCATGGAGTTCTTGAAGCACTTGACAATAGCACGGAATGTGATGTCCTCGTATGTCTTGAACATAGTCCAGACGAGGCTGCTTGTGACAATCATAGTGTTGTCCTCCTTGTTGTACTGGAATAGCTGCTTAGCTTCTGGTTTGCCGTCGTCATCGTCCTTCTTAGGATTGATGTCGGAGACGGTTGAGATGATGTTGATGATTTCGCAGACTGAGGACTGAATGCCCTGGACGCGTGCGTTGATGCGCTGGATGGCTTCAGCTGCGTGGTGTGTAATCTCGTCGATGAACATCTGTGAATCGGTGATGCGGTTCTTGAATGGTGGGCAGAGTGGTGTCTCTGCAATCTCCTGAAGTGACTTGTTGATGGAGAATGTGCGGATGTCGTTGACCTTGTTAAGGACATCCTCGATCTGCGAGATCTTCTGGCGAAGAGTCCCGATGTAGTTGTCGATGTTAAGAGATGACCATGTGAGCGTCTGGCCGCCGGGAGCGATAACTGCTTCAAGCTTCATCTGAGCATCGCGGAAAAGATCTGGGAATGTCTCTGTGATCTGGTAAAGGATTGTGTCGTGGCGGACAAGAAGGTTCTGAAGCTCTGTCCTGCAGCGCTTGATGTGTGCCTCCTGAGAGACAAAGCTCTCAAACTGTGGTGGGAGGTCGAACTTGAAGCGGCAGAAGACGTTGGCCTCTTGGAAGATGCGAAGAACGTCGTGGGAGAAGTTGACGGTGAGAACGTGGTTGGAGTCCATCTTGATCAATGTATTCTGCATTTCCTTCTTAAGAAGGGCAGCATTGTCCTGGAAGAGCTCGTAGCACTTCTTCTCAAGGTCAGCAAGCTTGTACAATGTTGGGTTGTACTTAGAGATGAGCTTCTTGTTCTCGCTCTTCTCGAAAAGACCCTCGTGCTTCTTGAAGACTTCCATTGGGCTTGTGATGCGGTCCATAAGCTGGCGGACGCGTGCAATGCAGCCGGCAATTGGTGGCATGTTCTTGATCTGGAGCTTCTTGTTGTTGAACTGAGATGCAAGCTGCTGCTGCTCCTTGTCAACAAGGTCGAGGTCCTCGCTGTAGCGAGTGAGTGTCTTTGTGAACCACTTCTCAAGATCCGCCTTGCCCTGCTGGCGTGTCATTGTCGCAGAGAGCTCGTTGTAGAGATCAAGAGCAGCTATCGGGGTTGGTGTGACCTGGAAGGCGTCGCTGATGATCTGGCGGATCTGTGTGTCAAGCTGTGTGCAGTTAGTCTGGAACAGCTTGTAGTCCTTCTGGAAGTTCTGGTTGCGTGGATCAAGCATCTTGTACGAGACGCGCTTTGTGAAGTCGATATCCTCGACAAAGCGCTGGACAATTGGTGTCATGCCCTCGAGGCGGCACTTTGAGAGGAGGTTGAACTCGTCAATTGTTGTGAAGAGGTTGATCAAGTAGTCGCAGCGTTCTGAGAATGCATCGAATTTGCCAAAGATAATGAAGTGTGTGCGGAGTTCGCGTGTTGTGTTTGTATCGTCCTTCTTGTCTGTGGACGTAGATGCCTTGTTGAGGTCGCCTGTCTTGGCTGGTTGTGTTGTGTCAAGAGTTGGAACCTTTGTCTTCATTGTGTTGTTGTAGCACTCCTGGTAGCGCTTGTTCAAGTCAATGCACTCGTGGAACTTCTTGATGAGAAGTGTACGATCCTGTTCGTAAAGCTGATCGCTTGGGCAGATGTAGTGGACGCATGTGTTGATCATCTGGTTCGTGACCTTCTTAAGAAGGGTGCAGATGCGCTGTGGAGAGCGGTAGTAACGAGAGATGTTGTGGACCATAGAAACGCTTGTGATGAGGCCCGGGACGAGCTCGCCGCACTCTGGTGGATCAAGAGCGTAGAGGAGCTCCGTGTACTTCTCGAGGGAAGTGAGGTACTTGACGTTATCCTTTGCCTCGCTAGCGCTGGCAGTGATCTTAGCATCCAATTTGTTCCAAAGATTAAGAATCGGTGGCTTCTTGATCTTAAGAACAGAAGTGACGATTCTGACATCGTTAGATTTGATTGACTCGACGAGAGATGAGAAGATAGAAAGACGCTCGCGCCAGTAGTCCATCTCGGCACGAGGACCGCTGTCTTCATCCTCCTGGCGGACTTGCTCGGTGACGTTGAGCAGGCCTTGGATCTGCTCGCACCACTGCTGCATTTTCTGCGCAAACTTGTTTGTGATGTTGTCGTCGTGTGATGCTTGAAGAAGAGATTGTGAATCGAGTGTAACACCGTGCATGTCGGCCGGAGGTTCTAAGATGACAGCCTTCTCTGTTGCCGCAACAGTGGAACTGATCGATTGTGATTTGCGCTCAATACCTGTGAGAATGATGTTGAGTGATTTCTTGTCGATGCTGTCGTCTGCGGAGTCAAGCGCAGAGCGAATGACGCCGGAGTATGACTTCGACAACATAGAGTTGAATGATGAGATTGGATCGCCGGCGATAATACCCGCAGCGACGAGTTGGTCGATGTTTGTGTTCGAAACTGACGGCTTGTTTTCCTTCTCGATCTTAAGGAAGTAAGGAATGAGAATGCAAGACTTGCCCGGGTACTTAGAGGGGTCATCTGAGACTGTCATTTCAAGGGGCTCGCGAGATGTGACGTAGAAGAAGAGTGCGGGAACTTCGTCGTGAGTTGATAAGAAACGATTTATCTTATTCATATCATCTCCGGAAAGTTTTGATGCCCAATCTTCGACGCCGTTAGAATCGCTGAAGAGAAGATTGTCTGCAATCTTCTGCCAAAGAAACTTATAGCGTGGATCGGCCATTTTTGTTTTTTGTCCGTTTTTCTTTTCCCTCAATATTCGTTACATTTTTTCTTTTTTAACGAGAAATCTTGACAAAGATTTTCAATGCATGATGCGAATTTTGGCATAATTTTAATTTCATTTTATAACTATTCCATTGGGTCTATTGATGCTTGATTTTTTAACATAAAATTTTGATACTTTACAAAATTTATTTGAAATTTTGGCTCCACTTTTTTCTTGTTGACCTTTTTGAGTTTTGCGATTTTTAACGAGTAACCCCCATTCCTGGACGAATCTGATGAAACATTTACGTGCTTTTTGGAGGTGCTGATTCTAGTGGTGCAATCTGTTTCATGATCTTGGCAAGGTATTACTTAATCATGATATGATTACAAACAGAAACCCATTACAAATCATTAATAGGCTTCTGCTATGAATCTCTTTGATGATTATAACAAATACATCTCACTATTATAGCGTTCGCTCGCTTATTTTTGCGAGAGTTCCGGTAGAAAAATCAAAAAATAGAAAAGAAAAAATACGCTACGCGCAGGAGTCAAACCGCATTCCTTTGCCCATACATCGAGCATACCTAACGTTATGCTACCTCAAGTTCACACAAAATTTGCTCATTGGTAACATTACGTATCAAATTTTCGACTTTACATGACAAATATCAGATAATATGTGTCAAAAATGATGACTTTGGTTATTTTACATGTCAAAGTTCGCTGAAATCTCATGGAGGCATCGAGATCCTCAAGTTAAGTAGACAAGCAAATGCTATAAACATACTCAGCACCCCTGAAAAGCACCAATTTCTTATTAAAATAAATGGAAATACTAAATAAGTTAAATTATTGCTTTTTTAAAAATACAAAAACAGAGTCTCATATTATTAAAATAATAATCTATAATCACACTGTTTATGAATGTATTAATTATAATTGATTTTGTTAATATATTTATAAATTCTTCGATTTAATATAGGCTACATCTATATTATTAACATGCAGTTATACCTACAATAGATAAAATAAGAGAAGAGCTTCCATCATCTTCCAATACAAGATAGTGTTTGTTTAAGCAAAACCATATTGGATGAGCGGCTTGGTCTTTATTTGCAGAGATATTATTGATACAACTGTAAATAGAACCACAGAAAAGCACGTAAATGTTTTATCAGATCTGATCTATAGGGGGTCACTCGTTACAAATCGCAAAACTCAAAAGAGTAAACGAGAAAAAAAATTCAAGGGAAATTTTAATATCGGCCAACTCCTCTTTATTTGGATACAGCTTTGAGTTTGCAGATAGGAAACACTCGAAATTTAGATTTATTTCGACAATTTTCATTAATTTTTTATTTTTCTTGTCAAACAAAGCCCAGCAATATTGTCATTGAAGGTTATTGCTTTGTTTAAGTTGAAAATCAAGATAAATTATTGAAGACAACACAATTATATGATTTGAAAAATCAAATTGGACAAATGACTCTCTTGGTATAGACATAATATTGATTTCTCAAAGTTTTGAGAAGATTTGTATGCAAATGAGCGAAAATAAGACTATTATTGAAATATTATTGATTGAATGAAATTATTGATAAATGAAAAAACAAGTAATAATATTTTTCCAATTTATTAATATATCGAGCATCATTCAATATAAAAGAGCATATTTTTTTGTAAATTTAATCCTCATCTCGAGCGCCCATAGAACGTGGAGCTGGACCAGAAGCCTTCTTGGCCATGCAGATCTGGTCGACGCGGAGCAAAGTGCAAGCAACTTCACATGCGAACTTCATGCCCCACTCCTTGACGTGAGCGATATCCCAAGCGCCGAGAGCAACAGCGTCGCCGATGTCCATATTGATGACATCAACGCCAGAGTTAGCCTCACCCTTGTTGTGGGCAGCGCGGATCTTAGCCATGAACTCAGAGATACGGATGCCAGAGTTCTCAGCGATTGTTCTTGGAACAACTTCGAGAGATTCAGCGAACTTGCGGATACCGTACTGATCCATACCTGGACGTGATTCAGCGAACTTAGCGATCTGTGTGGAAAGCTCCATTTCAGCAGCACCAGCACCTGGAACGAGTGTTAGGTGCTCTGTCAAGATGCGGAATGAGTTGACAGCATCATCAAGGGAGCGCTCGATATCATCGATAATGTTTGGTGTAGCACCACGGATGATGACTGTTGAGAGGCCACCATCAGCCTCGAAGATAACGATTGGTGTTGAACCGATTTCACGAGCCTCGACGGACTTGCATGTACCGATTTCCTCGTCTGTTGGTGCACCAATGCGGAGGAGTGGAACAGCCTTAACAGCACGAGCGAGACGCTTTATATCCCAGTTGGATGGGAGCTGGACAGCCATGATGCCGTGCTTCTCGAGATAGTGAATGCCGAGCTCTGTGAACTTGGACTGGCAAACAACAACGTTGACACCCTTTTCCTTGATAGAAAGAACCATCTGCTCCATGCGGTTCTCCTCGGAGAGAGCGAAGTTCTCCATCTGCTTGCCTGATGTGAAGACTGTGGACATCTTTGTGTCTGTCTCAGCGAAATCGAATGATGTAGCGAAGATTGCGATTTTAACGTTCTCCTTGCGGCGGATTGTGCCGACGACTTCACGTGGGATGGCAAATCCCTTGACTACGAAAGAGTCCTGGATTGAGCCACCGAGGCACTTAGCGTAACGAACGTTGTCGACGTTGAATTTCATCTGATGATTTGGATAAGCCATCAAGCATGCGTCAGCAGCAATGTCCGCCAAGAAATCAGCGTCCAAGTACTGATGTGATGAAAGTGGAGTCTTTAAGCATGAGGCAACAGATACCTTGTCCTCGACGTTGAATTTGTTTGGAATCTGAAGTGTCGGAAGAATGCGGAGTGCCTCAGCGAGCGCCTTCTGGTAACCAGCGACGATATCTTTTGTGTTGATGCCTGCGCGAACTAACTCTGTAGCACGTCTAAGGAGTTCACCACCGAAGACTAAGACAAAGTTTGTGCCATCGCCAACCTGCTCAGCCTGCATCTGAGAGGCTGTAACGAGCATCTTAGCTGCTGGGTGCTGAATTTCTGCTTCGTTGAGAATAGTCGCGGTATCGCCTGTGACGTATAATTTGCCGAAGTGGTTCTTGATAATTTTTTTCATTCCATTCGGACCAATCGAAGTGCGAGTAAGTTCGCTTAAATCAACGACAGCATCGATGTTCTGGAGGAGGACTTCATCAACGCCGGAGAAATAGCGTGTGCCGTCCTTGAAGAAACCGTTAAAAGACAACTTCTTTGCAGCCATATTCCAAATGTGGTAGGTGAGTTCGTTTATTAATTTTTCGTTATTTCGCTTCCTAGTGAGAATTTTGGACTTTTGGTGCTGGCTTTCTTTGTTTCTTTAGATTTTCACACATTTAATACTCAAATGGCTTCGAAATTTTGAACATTTTGAAAAACTTTATTCAAATTTTATGTAATTATTAAACATTTCCTTAAATATTATATTTTTATCTAAACTATAGCATTATCAATTATTTAATTTTTGCATTCACTAATAAATCTATTGCAAAAATGACATTTTTCATTATTTATTGTATTTTATTTAAATATCATAATTTTAAATTCCTGTAAATTATTGCATAATTTAGCTGTGTATTAATTAAATTTCACTTTTTAAAATATATCTCTGGTAAAATTTTAGTGTTTTATCATCAATATTAATCATTCATATTCTGTTGTTAATAATTGGCCATTTTGATATCATGATGTTTGATTAAAAATGTAAGGGATTCAAATAAATAGTATAAACTTTATATTCAAACAAATAATATATTATATTCTGGTTTGATTGGCACTAACCAAGCTATATATACGTTCAGCAATAGTAGAAGCATGAGGGAAAGCGCTGGGATCGCATGACTGGAAGATATGTGCAAGTTTAAGTAACTGATTTTGAGCAACTTTGATTGGAGACTTTAATGGAAGGAAATTAAATACATATGTTATGGCAATTCTTATTCCACCAAGTTTTGCTATTTCTAAGATGAGAT
This sequence comes from Trichomonas tenax, assembly GCA_023091735.1. Taxonomy (NCBI): domain Eukaryota; phylum Parabasalia; order Trichomonadida; family Trichomonadidae; genus Trichomonas; species Trichomonas tenax. Next base: position 13,580 of record JALKBU010000358.1, read on the forward strand.
CTAAGAAAGTTATGCATAGTTGTTGAAAAGCATCAACATCTCGCATTTCGAGTTCAGCGAGAGCTTCTAGTTGATTGTAGTTCTCTAGAGCGGTCAAAATGTATGTCACATCCTCGCCTTTCTTTATATGCTTAGCGATGACGAAGAAAGCGTGAAAGATTGCAATCTGTTGACTTAGAGGTGCTTGTGGGTTTGCTTTTGCTGCAGCTGTAGTAAATATACGTTCTGACCACTCTTCTACATCTTCGATACATATATAAATGATCCACCAAGCATTAATGGACTGAGTTAATCTGTCCGGATCATCTGAACTTAGATTCTCCAGTAGATAAGGGCAGATTGTGCTGAGGGACTGTTTAATGAATGCTGGGTTGATGTAAGCCAACGAGCAGACTGCTGGCATTGCATAGAAGAGATCATTATCCATCCACAGAGCGAGAATTGCGAATGCGTCATTATACATGTCAGAAGGAATGTCGATGCATTTGTTGAAAAGTGAAGGGAACATTCTACAAACAATAGAAGCGAATGTTTCATCGCATTGTTTCATAACATTGATGAGAAAACCAAGTACATCCAAAGCTACTTCGACAGGTGTCTGCGGAAGATAGACAAAATCGAAGCATTTCGTTAGAAGCAGTAAATTATTGAGTTGTATTGTTTCATAGAGTGCTTCTAACGATGAAACGATGGCATACATGGTGAAATCAGGCATATGGGCAATGCCATATATGCAATTAAGTGCAGGTGTACATAGAGTCTCGTTTTGGCACATTTCGAAGATATTTGGTAAAAGTTCATTAAATTCATTTGAAGAGCTTGAATTGATGATGATATTGCTGAGTGAATGCAAACTAAAGTATATAACATTGATACGTTCATCCCCAAGATAAGAACATATTTTGGTAAATATTGAAGCGTAATATTCAGAAAGTTCCTTTGTGTAGTGTGATAACAATAAAAGACACCTCGATGATGCTATCCTCACTCCGCAGCTTTCCTCATTTTCTGTCTGAAGCTGTCCAACAACAAATGGAAGAAGAATTTGTAAATAGTTTTCTGAAATGCAGAGTAAAGCAGAGAATGCAGCATCTGGAGGATCCCAGTTCGTTTCTGATGGTTCATCTATTGTGTCTTGTGTCATTTCTTGAATTAATACAGGAATTATATTTTCTGCGACTTCTGATAAAGCAGCAAATTCCTCTTCTGTAAGCCTCTCTATTGAGAATATCTCTTCCCACAAATAAGTCGCTGCTAATTTATTTCGTTGAATTTCGGTTTCTGACTGAATATCAGTTACGCTCTGATGGAAAACCTGAGGTATGAACTCCATCAAGCTCGAAAAGTTCTCTTGTGCAACAGAACCAATGAATTGATAAACAACTTCTTTCAATGATGGATCTATAACGTGTGACACTACATGGTTCATAAACAGACAGGACTCCTGCGTATCAAGCTCCTCGAAAATTGAGGAACTTATGTTTACTAACATCGCAATAACGTGATGCAGCACTGATACGCTGTCTATGTACGTTCTCGTATTGGCTTCTATTCCCTCCACCAACTGAAAGATGACTTGAAATATCTGAGATCGGGCCTGTGGCTCGATAACAAAATTTTTCAATATCACAGTAAAGCATTCAGTTGCTGAAATGACGTCCGACGTATTTTCGCTGCATAAGCATTCTGTTAGTTGGTCAATTAGCGACAATTCTGGAAATAATTGCATTTCTGCGGAAGCAACAACGATGAATAAGTTTGCTGCGGCCGCTCTGAGCGGTTCGTATGAATGCGGGAAGAAGTTGAACGCGATTTGAAATAGAGTTTGTGCCATTGACGGTTCCACTGTCGAAGTGCAGACCGAATATTTCGGAACTGATATAGTAATTGTTCGTTTGAACGAGTTCGTTATGAGCGTTATCATCAAGAATAGCAATCTTTCCGAATTTGTGTCGTCTTGAAGATGCGCAATTAATTCAGTGATCAAATCTATTGGCCCTCTATGGCATTTTTCGACCAATTCGGCCTGAGCAGCTGTAAAGTTCTCTGATTTCTCGTTGTCCGCTTCGAGAAGAAGCGCGACAATATCAGACATTCAGTATTTCCAGCTCACTGTCACATTTCATCACTTCACATCGAATTAGTAGATTCGCGTTTTGTAGAGCAAAAATCAATACCTTTGGAGGTGGCGTTGGAACTATGAAATGTGCGACTTTTTACGCGAAGAATAGAATTTTCCATAAGAATCATTGGTTTATCCACTTTGTTCACAGCAGAATTATTACATTTACAGAGTTTTGCTTTGACCTTTTAAACCTTCTATTTGAACTCGCATCACATTTCTATAATCTCATATAAATCAATTAATCTTCCACCAAACCACAAAATTTTACACAGGCACATTAATCTCTAAATATTTCAATATCAAACAGAAAATATCTAATTTCAATATATCTTTCTCAAAATGACTCTAATTTTGCTCTATATCATATCTCAAACACAAAATTCTATATATCATATTACAAATAAAGTGGTAAAGCACAATTGATAAACTGTTCAAAATATGGAACTGAGAAAAAATTGAGAGAGCTCATAGAAAAATTCTATGAGTTTAATTCAAAAAATAAAAAAAGTGCAGTTCCATAATATTGAAACAATTAGTTTTTTAGTAATTTAGGAGGGTGCCAAAATTTGCAAACTAGAATGACAGCTATACTCCTGTATGAAGAAGTGTTTGATAGTAATATATTAAAAAATATCATGAATTCGAGTCAGCACGTTCGTGATTTCGACGAATTCACGATAGGCGAGTAAATTAAGTTTTTGAAAAACAAAACAAGAATATGTAAGTTATAAATCAGGTGTGATCATCATGAAATCAATCGATTCAAAATCTGATTATTAATTATGCCTGATTTGAACATGTTCTGGCATAGCAATATTTTCCAAAGCCTGTGTGTAGTATTTGCAACTCGTTGCCACAACGATTAATAAATGGAGGTGAAAATTTGCATCAGTCACTGAAACAAACTTATGATTGGACTTTGTCTACAATAGGGTAGATTCGCATAAATACATGCTCGCAAAATTGGATCTGTTCAATGAATCTATTATATTATTTCTAAGTAAAATATTGTATTATTTTTCTTTCATTTAGAAATTGAACAAGCAAACAGAGAACATCATGCATGTCAAGTAAAGATATGGTTTTCTAACAGTTATGAAGACAAACGCAACAATAACTTTTTTGTAAGATATTTTGTTCTTTTTAAAGGTTCCTTGATCATTTTCACAGATCCATATGTTATGCGTAATGCATGTAATGAATATCTTCGTCTGAATTAGAGGTTTTATAAAATTATTTGAATATCACCATATATAAAATGGAAATGTTGCTCTATTTCCTGTCAAACACCTTCTCTAGGATTCGCATACTCTATTGGCTCGGTCTTTGTCCCTTCTAGCGCAACTTATATTTGACGGGGTGAGACACTCATCAAAATGGGGTCAGTCCCATATTTTGAAATTGAGTTTATATACCATTTTATTTTCTATATTTATTTATATATATGAAGATGATATTGGATGGAAAACTCTAAGAATTGGAGTGGTACCACACGAGGTGGCACCTGTTAAACAAAATTCATCTGGAGAAGATTTGGTTTCCCAAAACCGCTCAACGAACTATGCACACCGTTATGCTATGGAGATACACCATCCGCCCCCAACCCGCCCTCACGACGCAGATTGAGCAAACCAGATAAGTGAATATTAATCTATTATCCAAACTTGAGATTAATTTTTTTGATAAAAATTCATATTATTTTAAAAAGTGAGAATTTCCCTTTCAATTTTCAATTAGCAAATTCGCCATTTTCGAAACCAAGATGCAATTAGTTTTAAACGTTCTGTATTTATATAATATAACAAACTTTATACATACAAACAAACAATTAGTTAATTCCAAACTTTTGACAAACATTCATGAAATCGTTATCGATTTTGCTACAAAGTGCTTCAAAATCAATTTGACTTGTTAGAGGCTTCAAGGTGTTATTCGTACATGGATATAATAGCTTCTTTTCACTTGCATATTTTTTGATGAAATATGAATCAACGACCATATTCAATTCTTGAGCAACGCATAGAACAGCATGGAATTCATTCGCTGCAGCAAAGTAATACAATGCATTTCTTCGCTCACCATTCTTGTAATGAGCAAAAGCAAGCTTTGATATTGCTGCATTTTTCTCGTCTCCACTCAAGAGATAAATAAATCTTTTGGCGAGATTGTATTGTCCACACTCAATGAGGTAATCTGCTGCTGCACTGTCGTGCTTAATGATGCGCATAAAAATGACTCCTTCATCAAACTTATTGGCAAGAAATAGCGACAAAGCAACACTCTTCAGATGCGCTTTGAAAGACTCCGATTGTTCTATTGAAGTTACCGCAGAGAGACATCCGCTAAGTGCTGCATTCTTGACATACTCTGGATCATTAGGTCCGCATGAAAGGAGAGAAGATGTTGCTCGATCAAAGTTATCTGAAAATAGAGCAATTTCAAATTCCTTTTTCTCTATTTTATCACTCCTTTTCATTAATTTATCATATAATAATTCTTTGATTTTGAGAACGCGATTGCAATCACCACAGCAGTACTTCTCCGCCATCGAAAGCGGAGGATCTTCCTTAATGATATTTCTAATCTCGAATGATTCTGGACGCAAATACTCAAAAGCATAATTCGTTATCTTCATTGCACTGACATCGTCAACAGGAGGTGGTGCAAAGGCTGTTGAAACTCGCGAAACAGATTGCCAGTCTTTGAGTTTAAGCAAACGCGGAACACCATCGACACCCAGAATGAACATTGTTTCATAGCTTGCAATGCTCGCAGAAAGAACAGGAGTTGAACAGATGTGAACTCTCGTGTCCATAACAAATAACTGATTCCTGTCTCCGAGTCCAAAAACTAAATTCGACTGTGGAGCAAACTCCACGTGATTGATACTCTTCATCGTAGTTGCAATCCTTGTGGAGTTTGGATTTCCAATTGTGAAGAAAATAACACTTCCATTATCGAAAGAGATGCACATCGAATTCCCTGATACAGCAAGAGAACGAGGAATTGCATCATTGTTGATCCTGAATTTTCCAGTAATCTGTTTGACGCCATTTGTGTCATAAGGATGAGAAATGATATCATTTCCAAATAGCATTATTGATATTGATCCACTGTTTGAATCCGATTCTTCTGTTAAAGTAAAATCGATGATTGGTGTTGAAAAAATCAGTGGTGCTTCTCTTTCTTGAATAAAGACACCTAAAGCTTCACGTTCTCTTTGCACAACAAGCGCACCATTTCTCGATGCTGCAACTTTCCCGACATCTCTAACGCGACTCTTGAATTTGCAAACTATGCGTTTTCTAACATCAATACTACCAATGGAAAACTTTGTTGCCCAGAAAATTTTGTCATTTCCGCAAACATATACAAAGTCCACAGGGTCCTTTGATACACTAAATCTCAGTGTCCAATCCGCATTAAATGCACCGACAACAACGAATCCATTAGAATTTCCAATCGCATATACTCCATTAAAAGTATCGCAAGAAGTGCAGTTTCCTGTGAATGTGGCAAGCACTGACATCATAGAGAGCCTTTTGCTGTCAATGACTGAGAATCCAACACCCTCAATGAACGCCAAAATCTTTCCTGGAATCAAATATGCAGAAAACATTCTCATAATAGAACTATTCGCGTATTTTGTTTTCAGCTCCTGCTCGAGCGTGAATTTCATGTCATCAGTACACCTGTATTTGTTTATGATTCCGTTCTTCATCAGCACAAAGAGGCAAGTGTGATCTTCAGGATCTTGAATGAATTGTACAATTTGCTGTGCAGCGCCTCGTGTGTGTATTATTGGGATTAGATTTTGTGTCTTGATGTGGAAAAGGCTGATCTCGTTGTCTAGTGCGATATAAGCGAAATGTTTGAAATGAAGAGACCATTGGGCATCATTAATGTGAATTGTTTTTGAAAGTTCCAAAGAGTCGTATTTTTGCGTAGGAATCTTCACCTGAGAGTCTGTAGAGTAAACAGTGAAGAGAGAAGACGAGCTACACAGCAGAAAGTCGATATGTTTCCCTGTTCTTATAGAAAATCGTGAATATGAGGATTGAAGATTGATATTCCACTGTATAGTCATATTTACGTAAAAATCACTTTGCTTATTCGATGAATGCGATAATCCAACAAAATGATTATTCGAAAAAAGCACAATGGTTGTGCTTTTTATCCATTTTATGTCTAAGCACACTGCATCTTGATTGGGAAATACGACAGCAGAGCCAAATCCCGCTCTTAAATCGACATCCCATAAAATAATTCGACTGTTATCATCGCCAATTGCCAATCTGCGTGTGTAATGGTGGAACTTTATTGCAGTGATGTATTTTCCGCGAAAACTTGTCGAGTATAATCTTTTTATTGAATTATTTTCGATAAAACAAAAGTGGACATTCGATCCTGTGGCGTAAGCCGCAATTCCACAGGACCCCCAGTCCATTGCATTTATATTTTCCGGAGAAACTTCGGACGAAAACAATGAAATCCATGAGTTTTCGTCCATATTTATTTGATTTTTGACCACATTTTGAAAACATTGAAAATGAGACCTTCACATCATGATTAAGATGTTTTGTGAAGGAATTTCTCTCAAACATGAAATTAATTTTCATTCTATATATTTGAAGCAAATCAACAATAAAACACTTCTATTTCATTCCTCTGGACGAAGTTTTGCTATATAGTAAATGATCTAAGTTGTGTTTGTGTCGGCTTATTTGATCAAAATTAAAAATGATTATATGTTAATAGCAACATTCAAAACATAATATTTAGGAAGATAGTATTAATAATACAAAACAAAAAGAAAATATAAAGACTATATAATTATGATATTTTCATATTAGTCGTAAGAAGATGTAAACGAAAGGAAAGCAATGGCTTCATTTGTTATATAATCGATCTATGATGATAAATAAGCGCATTCCTGTGATAAAATTATACCGATAAAAATTGACTTAATATTTTGAAGAAGTGTACAAGTGGATTTCATTTTCTTGACGATTTCATGAAAATGGCGCGAGAAAACGTACTTTTGAAGAAGTTGGGTTATTATTGTTATTTGTAGGTCTTCTGCTTTGATTTGGAGTCACAAGAGGGGTCCTACTCGGATTCTGGCCTCTTCCACGTGACATTTTTCCATCTCGAAGGTTTTGTGCTGTTTTAGATCTTTGCGGAATTTGTGATGTATCTTGTTTTATGGCGATAAGGAGGTCTGTTGCGAGTCTGTTCGATATAGAATTGAGGATTGCTTCAGAATCGATATCTGCTTCGTCTTTCTCGAAACGACTCCCAAAATTGGAAAAAAACTGGTTTTTAGAACTTTCCACGCAAATGTCTGCAAATGCTGACCTCCACTTTGCGGCTTCCATGATCAAATATGGATCATCGAAGACACTCATGGAAAAAACAAAGTTTTTCGCGTGAAAATTTTGATTCAATACATCTTTATATAAAATCTTATATATAGACCCCTCAGGCGTCATATATTCAAGGGGAAATATAAATTTTTAATAACGTTTTATTTTGGTGATTCCCCCTTTATTATCATAAAATCAATATCAATTTCTTCAAGATTAACATCTGATAGCTATCATTCTACCACAGTAGAGAACTTCCTTTGCACTATGAAATAATTCATTCACATGAACATATATCAATCTCAAACATAAAATGAAAAGATACATCAAATAATTTCTATTGTAATTTATGAACCCAAATTCATACCACACACTCAGCACCCAATAGTGGAGGTATAATTGCTGCGACGAATCAAATGTACACATCGTTATGAAGAAATGATATGAAGCTTTTTTGTATAGTTTACTTTTCTTTTTTCTATAAATTTTACTCGAAAAACGAAAATTTCATTTTTTGTGTATTTAAAAAAGATATTCAGCAAAACTAATGAAGATATCTTTGTAATTAATAAAACATCATTTGCACAATGAATTTTATGACATGAAGAAAATAATCTAAAAGCATAAAGTATTTTGTTTTTTGTTGCATTATTCAGTTATCTATTCTTTAACCATGTAGCTGGAGCTCAAGTCGTTTGGAAATACGTGTGTGTGCGTGATTATCATTTAGAAAACTCTCATTTTGAAAAAAATTATCTTTTAATTTCACAAGTTTCGATTGAGTTGTGGACAGACTCCACCAGCAAACAATCAATAATGTTTGAATAGCTTCATCTTCATCAGAAAGTATAACATTTGAACCCATCACGGATTTCAGGGGATAATAGGCCGTATTCAATACCATTATCTACGGAATTCTTGCATATGCATTCACCTATCTCAGTATAACAATATGATTGAAATTTAGAATGATATTGGATGAAATCTCGAAATTTCATTAGGAAAAATGATCTGAATGTCAATAATTGGAAAATATTTGATATAGCGTAGCACATCATATCATTTGTTTTGAAGAACAATAAGAAATTAAAAAGATATGAAATGAATCTCCAAAACGATGTGTAGGAAGTTTCTGTAATTACGGTATGTTTATCACAGGAGTGAGCACTGTTGGTGCACTTCTTCTCTGTTCATAAATTTCTGTAACTTTTGAGATCCAAATTATGGATTTTTGAGCTAGTGTTTTTTTGAATGCGATCATGCTTTAATGGAGATTTAGGTCGAGCCCTAGCGGCTTGCGATGTTCTGACGATATAGCCGAAATTATGCATTATTTTGGAGAAATTCGAAGCGTAATCTTCGTCAATCCATTGTATTTGTATTGAGCTTTAGCTATATAATAGTTTTCTGCTACTAAAAAAAAACGATTTTCCCGACACATTGCTGAAAACCAAACTTTTCATCACCGGACATTTTTGCAAAAAAACGGAAAAATATTTGATGTACCTTTGAAAATGAAAAATAAATTCAAATTTATATTGACTTTATGACTTCTTTGTGAAATATGGTTATCAGCTGTTCATTCTCTATCTGATCTAAGCTTATTGTTAACCTTTCGAGAGTTTAATGATATATTCAAATATTCATTATCAAATAATGATTTTAATACGACAAATAGTCATTTTTAGAATAGCGAAGTTGTTTTTTCACCAGTATGAGACTTATCATAAAAATAATATTTTTTGGTAAATCAAACATTAAAAATAGAACAATTCTTTGAGGACAATAATTGCATACATACGAAAGATTAAATCTTGAATGCCATAGGTTAATAGTAATATAATTTATAAAAAATCGGCATATCAAATTCTTAGAAAGCTTTAAGGCTGTATTTTATTCGGAAAATGTTTAGCATTATTAGTCTGTTTTAATATTTATCAAGATGCTTGGTTTCTTCAAAAATCAATTTTATAAATGGTAAATATGGTGTATAAATATTATTTTAATCAGCATTAACGAATTGGTCAACTTCATTTTCATACAAAGCAATGAATTGTTCTGCGAGATAAGCAAATGGATCATTAACTTTGTTATTTGTTTTAGCAGAAACATCAAAGTAAACTAAACCCTTTTCCTTACCAAATGCAATGCAATCTTCTGGTGAAACATCAGCAAACTCGTTGAGATCGTTCTTATTTCCAACAAGAACACCTGGCAATGACTTTCCAGCGTACTTAGCAACCTTGTCGAGCCAATCGCTACATTCTTTCAATGTGTCTGCACGAGAAATATCGAAAACTAAAATAATTTGATTTGCATCACGAAAAACGTCTGGATATTCGTACTCGTAGATCGAAGATCCACTGATATCGTACATGAAGAATTCGACGGATGTGTTGTGTTCCTCATTAACGATGATCTTTGGTGTGCTTTCAGCGAATAATGTCATTTGATAAGCTGTCTTGAAAGGACGCTGTGGATCAGCGACGAATGCTTTGATGAGCGATGTTTTTCCGACTGTTGACGGACCAAGAACTAAAACTTTAGAGCGAAGAACAGCGTGGCTCATTTTTTTTCTCTCGATAAAAAATTAAAAACGATCTTTTCAATAAACAGACTCTTTCAAATTTTTTTCTGTCCAAAATTTTTATTGGATAAATATGATCTATTTCCATAGTTATGATTTTACCAGTCAACAATTTTGCTATAACATTTTTAGAATTAAAATATTATACTTTATCTCTTATTAATGCATACCTATTAATTAAAATGTAAAAATTATTCCTAAAAGAATGGAAAAATCAAAAATTACAAAATAAAAACTATTATTTTGATTGAAATTATTTAAACTTTTAGGAGTCTACGCTTAAAAATCGATTGCAAATTTAGGGGCTGCTAAACGAATCAAATGTTTTTAGAGGTGAAATCAGGTAATTAAAATATTTTTAGTTGATAATATTGATATCAAAAAGAATTTGACGGAAAAAGTTCTTGCAAATGAAAAGATAGACAATATTTTTTAGCTTTCGGAATCATTATTTTTTATGTCGATAGATGAAAAGATGCCTGTTTTGATAGCAGGCGTTTTTACAAAAGACGGCACTGGAGAAGTAGATGAAGATCAATTTATGCCTGAAAATGAGATCTGGTCTCGAATAATTAGGCAAGAAAAATATCGGAATTTAGATGAAAAAGCAAAAACATCAATGTATCGACGTTTTCTTGCAGCCCTTCACTCAAATAGAGCATCCTTAGCATTTTTCGAAAGCAAATTCGATCCTGAAACAAATCAAATTTGTTATCGACTTCGAACTTCAAATCACGACATTGCTGCGATGTGCCAATCATATAAAGAACCAAAATTTTCACCAAATGAACGAAATACAAAGAGAATTGAAGAACTTCAAAAAGAAGTCCGAAAACTCCGGTCAGAAATCGCTCAACTTGAAATGGACAACATGCAGTGGCAGGCTACTATTGATCAGAGGAGACGGTCAGTTCCACCAGATGTGCTGACCAACTTCTCTACATATGAAAAATACGCGAAGATTATTGATGAAAGAGGTGCCAGATTTGTTGAAGTCGAGCAAGGTATCCTTAAGATTGGCAGTAATGTTCTCAAGAAATAATTCAACCATTTGAGCAACAATACTTTCAAAAATGAAATATTTTCTAACTCAATCGATCTAGCATACCACGCAGATCAATTGTGTAGACATTTTTCAACGGTAACTGAAAATTTTTACGCAAATATTGACATTGTACAAATAATAACTCTGAAATCAAGGCATACGAACAAACCTACGAATGCAATCATAACGCATTGAAAATGATATCGATTTACACCGACATTTATATAGCCAATTTTAAATATATAGAATCCAAAGCTTCACTCTTAGAACATATTTTCTATGGGCAAATGTAAAACTAAATATATGTTAATTGTACTGTGGTACCTTGAAATAGTAAAAAGTGTGATATTTTTGAAGTTTTTATTTTAACAAGAAGACGAAGCGAGTACAGCCAAAACGCAGTGAAAGTTAATATCAGTAAGATATATATTTTATTCTAAATGATAATTTTACTCAGTAATAACGGAAACTTCGACTTGGACATCTGGTTCAATGGCAATCTGGGTAACCTGCTTAACAGCTTCAGCAGTGCCCTGGAAATCAATAACACGCTTATAGATACGGAGCTCGAAATGGTCGTATGTCTCTGTACCATTGCCGCATGGTGCACGGCGTGTTGTGATTCTCAGGCGGCGGCGTGGCATTGGGATTGGGCCGCGGACCTCGAGGTTAGACTTCTTCAGCTTGCCAATAAGATTGCCGCAAACTCTCTGAAGATTTGGAAGCTTGGAGGATGTGATTGTGAGCCGAATCTTCTGGACTGGAAGATCCTCAACGATCTCCTTCTTCTCATCGCCTGTGGGGACAACACGGTCAGCCATTAGAAAGGGGAACCAAACAGAGTCTTTCAATTTCAGAGAGAAGTGTTTTAACTCTCAAATTTGATTTTAGCGGCCAAAATTGGCAAAATTAGCATTACCATTATGTAAATGTTATAATAAATCATATTTTTAAAAGTGAATAACATTAAAAGTCACGTTTTTTCACAATTTATTTGACACTGTTTACATTGATAAAATAGTATATATGATGCTAATTATTTTCCACAGTTTTTATTTTTGAATACTTTATTTCTATTAATCAATAATTTCAGCATATTCATTGGGAGGCTATGAGTATAAGTTGGTGCATCACATTAAAAACATGTAATATGTGCGTGCGTCTATGTATATTGTCGTCTCTGCAATGATTTCGTGTATTTATAAATTAACATACTTAACAATTATTCAATTAGTAGCTTGTATTATTTGTAATATGTTACTATGTTGTTGGCATGTGATATATTTATAATAAATATTGCTATTTACTCAATAATAAACTGATATCAAATTGTTAATGAAAAATATGAAACGATATTATATGTTTAACATTACAACTATGTATGGCATCACATAAGAGTTATATTTGCCCATATATGTTCGATCTGGTTCTGACCCCCAGAGTTGATACACTTTTTTTCAGAGCGAATTTTTTTGAGTTTTTGGATTTTTATTTTTATTGTATATTTGGATATTACATACATTGTATACCACATATTCACTAAAATCAGACATTTTAAATTTTTCAAAGCTTTCAATTGCGATATTCTAAATATGCATAATATGTTAATTCTATTTTTATCGTAAAAATAAGTTTATAAGAATTTTCAAGTTTCAAAAATTAAAAACTCAAAATAACCAAATAATTTGAATATATGTATCATGTACATTTAGGAAACAAAGATATTTTCGTCAATTGATAAATTTGTGTCGAGATTTTTTTGTTTGCCGAAATTAGTTTTGATTTATTTAGTACATGAAAAACTAGTATTAGTTTGTGAAATAAAAAACAAACATTTAATCTAATAATCTCATAAGTTCATCGTCTTTGGCTAGATTCTTCTTTTTAGACGGCTTGGAAGGCATGTGATAAGTGACGTCATTGTCAGACTCCATTGACTCACTTGAATCATAATCACTCAAATTCTTTGATGAAGATCGCTCCATCTGTGATGGTCTAATTGGGACTTTGGTGTTCATGATACTACTCACAATATTCTTGAATTGCTTGGCTATATCTGTTTGAACTTCATTGATATTCTTTGGAACTTTTCCAGTTGCAGCTAATTCATATACCCATTGTGTTGGATATGCTTTAATTCCAAGTTCATAGGCCTTTTTCAGTTGCTTCTGAATTCGTTTTGTGTTTTCTGGTGAGCATATCAAGTATTTAGCTTTCTTTGTCATCTTTTGATACACTGTTGCACCAAATAGTTTGAGAATGTCTATGACATCATTCTTTTCTTTGTTTAAGTCTAAAAGAATGAAAATAACACCTTCTAACTCTGAAGTTCGTATATCATAACCAAATGGTCTATAAATGATTGAAGCATCAAGAGGAACGGTCTTCTTTTGAGAGATACATGCCCAAATCCAGTTTTGAGTGACCGATTTTGAATCTTTGGAAGAAAAATTGAGTTTCACGCAATAAGTCTCATTAGTATCAAATCTTCCATTGCCTTCTCTTATAGCATTCATGAGAATTTGCTGATGTTCACAATCTTTATCAATTCGAAAAGTTTTTCCGTGAAAAACATCATATGCTTGTGAAATGGACCAAAAATTGAAGACATAGGACTGAATGTTTGTAAGTTTTTCGGCGTGATCTATAATCCATTGATAATTTAGTACCGGAATATTATTTTCTAATGCGATTATTGTCTTCTTAGTTAATGACACACGATCAACTACAATAAAATCAATCGTCCCATCGAAGCAATCATTCCAAGTTCCATTTCCATCAGTAACAATTTGCTTTAATTTTTTGTTTAATTCAGGGTCGAGTTCACTACTTGTAATAGTGATGTTTGTAAAGCTTTTTATGGTGTAATCAGACATTGGTATCTCTTTTTGTGTTGTATAACTAAATGAAATATAATCAGGTGAAATTATAGGAATTCCGTGTGAAGCAGCGTTTAAAACATAGTTGTCCATTATTTTTGATGAAGCAATCGCCGTCATGTGCTCAATATTCGATGGATGGACAGGTGTTCCTCCATTTAAAACCAATTTATTGTGTAAAGTAAGAAATTCTTGTGATTCGACACTGGTAATAGCTATCTTTTGATTATACAAACATAAAGATATTCTTTGGCGAGCACTTTCAGATAGATAGAATCCCGATATCTTCTTTTCGATCAGCTGTGCAAGATATATTGGTGTGATCATGTATATTTTTGTTCCAAAGTGTGGCACAACTTCGTTGACAGAGCATATATGTATGTTTCTGACATCACAAAAGTCAGGTGTTGAGAAAATTCCGGGTTGAATAGTCGTTAATTGGTGTCTGATTTTCACAGCTTGATCCTGGACTGATGCAGAGATCCAATACCTCAAAGGGCGGAACTCTTTCGCAGTAATTTCATCAGAAACTAATTGCGAAGGAGTCAAATCCATCTTCGAATTTTCTAATTTTTCCCCGCCAAAATTTTTTCAAAAATATTTTTTTTCCCGCGACAAATTTTTAAAACATCTTTAAAACAAACTTTGGTTTCAAGCTAAACAAACTTTGAATTATTGGAATTCTTATTGAGCAGCTGACATATATGTAGTTTGTTATCGAACCGTAATGATTTTATCAACTTAAGAAGGATTTCAAATTTTTCTATTAAAAATTGCCGAAAGAATTGGCTTAAAACCGTGCCAGTATATTATTTTGCTATCAAATATGAATAGCACAAAGCTTGGTCAAAATTGCTCTTGTCATCTTCCAGAATAAATTTAAAAGACAATTTTATTTTTAATCAACATCCAAAAATCATACCATAGCTACTTTTCATAGCGTATACTATACTTGTTAAATGTTATAGAAAAATATCACATAGATAGTAATGTTGTTCAATATCTTGATAAATATGCATGATAATTGCAAATTTATGAATGATAAAAGTGGTTTCTTAGTGAAGTATTATTTATGTAACATATTAAAATTAGCTAAAAAAGAAGATTTGGAATTGATATTTTTTTTATTCCAATTTCTAACCCAATTTGCTCCGTTATTTTTGATGTATAGAGTATTGTAAAATCATCCCTTTAGTTTTTAAATTTAAATTTTTTTTGTAATCAAAAGTGAACTTTTCTATTATCATTTTTTCAAATGGAATCTAATCGAGTAGGAAATTATGAATTATTTGATAAAATCGGTGAAGGTTCTTTCGCCTTTGTCTGGGAGGGCCGAAACATCATAACAAATTGCCCTTGTGCTGTCAAACAATTCAGGAAGGATACATTTAATCATGAGGCTGCTGTTTCGATGAATAGAGAGATCAGCATCATGCAGATACTCGACCACCCGTTGATCGCGCAGCTTTATGAGGTCGTCGAGACCCCGCAAAGCACATTTTTATTCATGGAACTCGTAGACAACAGTACTTTACTAGAATACATCAACAAAAACGCGCCAATTTCCGAAAATAAATCTAGAATCATCTTCGCACAAATTGTTTCTGTACTTGAATATCTCCATAACCAAAAACGTGTCGTTCACCGAGACTTAAAAGCAGAAAACATATTGATAGATCAAAACGACAATATAAGAGTTATTGATTTCGGCCTTAGTAACGTTTTAAATCAGAATACAGTGCTATACACGGCTTGTGGATCTTCCGCTTACGTAGCTCCGGAGATGCTCCTTAACAAGCCTTACACGCAGGCTGCTGATATATGGAGCGCAGGAGTCCTTTTGTATGCTATGAACGCAGCACATTTACCATTCGAAGATACAAACGTAACAAGATTAGTCGACAAGGTTTTGAATCGACAGCCGGATTACCCAGTAACATTTTCCAAAAACTTAACTGAATTAATATCAAGAATGTTGACGAAAGATCCGACACAAAGAATTACGCTTGAAGGCATTTTACATGATCCATGGTTCTTGCAGGATGCTCTAGGAAATACTTTTACTTATAACTTCAAAGTCCTCAGCAAATATAAGCTTATTCAAAATCCTTATAATATAGAATTAGATGATGAAGTTTTAGCGAGATTAGTGGACTTTGGTATTGACACTAGAACACTCAAAGCAGACTTGGCGATGAATAAGATGACCGACGCCACGGCCGCATATAAATCAATTCATAGAGAATTGTTCCGTGAAAGAGGAGCGTGTTTGATAGACGAAATGATACTGCCAGTTCATAGGCAATTCTCCAACTCTTCAGTTAACGTGACCAGACACATATTATTATCAGAAATCCCACCAAACAAAAATTCAACAGAAAATAATCTAACAGTTTTAGCACATCCTCCATTACACAAAGTTCCATCGAAATTTGCAGGACAAATTCCGACTATTCCTTCTAAAAGTGGCCCAATCATTAATCTTATTGTTCCAAATGTAAAAAGCCGCAATCATTTAAATTTCCAAAGCCGTCCTTCGAGACGTATTATACCCTAATTTTCAACTTTTGCACCCACTCAGAAAACAAAAAATGTTAATTTTTTTGGGTTTATATAAGAAATTTTCTATTTTAGATCAGCCAATAATATAGAGCTGTAATGTATCTATTAAAGTATTTATTTGCATTTTCATAAAATTCTTTTTTTGGCCCAAAAAATGAAAAAATTTAGGGCAGTTAATGTTTGTAAAAAATAATTTATTTCATGAATTATTAACATTTATCTATATTTCATATATAACTAGATAAGATATAGCCACTGCTTATTTATCTGTCGATTTGGACTTTAATTTGTTTAAAATTCTGAAATATGACTCAAAACACAATCATTTCTATTTGCATTAATCGCAAATGCTGCAGATTAACTGTTGATGTACAATAAATTTCCATAACACACTGTATCAAAATGAAATTCACATCAAATGTACTCAACTATGTGATAAGTCATTATCAACATAATCATTTCCATATATACACAGAACTAAAGTCATTTACCATTTCCTGATTCCACCAACACATCAATAATCGGAACTTCAAAATATATTTTCAAAATTTAAATGAGAACTAACTAAAAATACTTATAAACTGAATTAAGTTGTAGAAGATATGATTATACACAAAATTTCAAAAGATAATCAATGTGATTGAGAATTTGATACAAATTTCTAAGCGACAAACATATAATTTTATTTGATTTTTATATTATAAATAGTCTGTATAGTTCAAAAAATAAAGAGTTTTGGAGTTCTGTAAAAGCTGACGTAAATAAAAAATCTTTGTCACTTTTAATAAAGTATGAGTAAGCTTCCGAATTCGCCAAGGACGCCAAAATATCCAAAATATTCGGAAGTCAATGCAGGAAAGACCAGAGTTTCGACTTCTAAAGGTGTTAAATCACCAAGACTTCAAGTTCCTACTTACGAAACGCCACAAACACGAAAAGATGCAGTAAATGCGACATTTATCTCATTTTCCAATCAGAATTTGAGATATTTGCCACCAGGTGCAAAGAACAAACAAATTATCGCGTTAAATCTAGAAAATAATCAACTTGCAATTAATTCGCTTAAAGAACTTCCTAAGAACTTAACATCGCTTTCATTATCAAACAATCCACTTCTTTCATGCTCTGTTCCTAAATTTGATCGCTTACGCTCTTTAATTCTCGATAATTGCCAAATCAATTCTTTTGAAGGACTTCCAAAGTTCCCAAATCTTAGACTTTTCTCAATTGCAAACAATAATATATCGAATCTCAATGGAATTCAGATATTTACGAAACTTGAATCTTTTAATATTTCTAATAATGCATTTGATTTCGATCCAGTTATCTGCATTGCTGCTATTGGATCTATTTCACTCCACAAATTCAACGGAATTCAAATATCAACAATATTTCTTACCGAAGCATTCAAATTCTCGCCAATTGTTGGTTATGCACTTCGTCACGGTAGAGATCCATCAAGATATTCGAGCCCAGAGGAAGAAATTCAGATTTCACAAGATTTCCTCAACAAAGATTTAATCGCCAAACTTCAAAAAGATGGAATGGATCCATCGCTTGCTAAGTTCAAGTATGAGACAAAGGGTTCAAATGTCTCTTTAATTCTTCCTTTCAATGCCACAAATGTTAAATGGTATCGCGATATTTTGCCGACAGAAACATGTCCATCAGAGTGGGCTCCAGTTCAAGGATTCGCCAACAAGGACACACCAAACATTCTCGAGCTCACAAACATCATGAAGATGCATCTTTTGAAGTGCGATTTCACAATCAATAAACAAAGCTTCTCGATGTACACAGATGAACCAATTGGACGTAAACCAACAGATCTTGTTCTTCCATTCCCTCTCGATCCAGTCCTTGCTGGCCTTCCTCTTGAAGGCTCAATGATCTCCTTGATTCCTCTTCCAATTCCAACACGTGTTGCTTGGGTGTCAGGAGCCAGAGTCGTCAAAGAAGACGATACAGCAATAATTGTTTCAAACCAAGAGATCGGAAAACCAGTTACATGCTTTCTTGCACCATTCTGCCCGAACTTCCCCAACATCATCTTCGCTACATTATTCACTGAAACAGAGGTCGTTCAGCCACTCCTTCCAACAGTTTCTGGCATTGTTTTCCCTGATTCCCTTATTCAGGACCAAGAGGTTGGATTCACAAGAGTGATGACTCCTGAGAGAGAAGGAAATTCAGTTGTTCTCATCGAGCGCTCAAAGACACAGAGCTCTTCTTGGGAAGTTGCCGCGCAGGTTGATCCAAAGGATTTCAGGTTCACACCAACGAAGACCGATGTCGGCTGCTACTTGAGAGTTTCATACACACCAGAAACAACAGAAGGCACACAGGGTGAAACAGTTTACTTCTACTCCAACACGAAGGTTTTACCACAGTTCCCTGTATTCAACAACCCATCGATCTCCGGCATCACAGTTGTTGGACACACATTGGTTGCTGCCGGACAGTTCAATGGCGGGCACCCAGGAAAGCACATCTTCACGTGGTATCTCAGCGAAGACGCGAAATCAGCCACAGAGAAGAATATAAAGAAACTTCAAGTTGTTGGAAATGAGAGAATACTCAAAGTCACACCTGAAATGGAAGAAAAAGTTATCTGCTTACAAATGATTCCAGTTAGAGATGACGAAGTTGTTGGTAAGCCCATTTTCCTCGTCGAAGAAAAGCCAGTCGAACCCGCTGATGTTGAAGAGCTTAGAGAGATTACATATGATCAACCAATCGTTGCTGGAAAGAAGATTCAGCTTGAAGAATCTGTTCAGTTCTTCCTTTCTTCTCCAGATTCACCCATTGGCTACGAACCAGTCAAGTTTGGCAACACATTTGTTCCTCGTGCAGAAAACATTGGCCAGTTCATCAGAGTTGAAGCTGAAGGCGCTGAGGGTCTTCTCGGTGAAGTTTTCGAACCAGCACCAATGCTCAAAGAAGTCTCCATCAAGGCAGAGAAGTGCGTCGAAGGACAAACAGCAAACTTGGCAATCAAAGTTCAGAGAATGTCTGCACAAAATATCGAAATTATATGGTCGAAGATCAAAGGAAAAACAGAAAAAGTTGTTGCAGTTAATTCATCTTCATACACATTTACATCAAAGGATGTTGATTTCGCGATCAGAGCAAGAGTCGATGCATACGACCAAGCAGGCAATCTTATTGGCTCATTAACAACCCAGCAGACTGATGTTATTCAAGCACAAGGAAACTCTGTTCCTGTTATTGCTGGTGACTTCACAGAAGGCGGTTCGCTCCACATCGAGTGTGAGAAAGAATTCACAGAAGTCCAATGGTTCAAGAGCGCCAAAGGACAATGGGTCAATGTTGGAGAAGGCGATGAATACACTGTTACGAAAGATGATGTTGGATCTGCGATCCGCTGCACAATGAAGATCGCCGGAAACACAGTCACTGTTACATCTCGCGAAGTCGTTGATAGCGGACAGCCATCAGCAACTCTCCAGCCACCAGAACAAGCTGTCGAAGGCGAAGCAATCGATATCAATATCGTATACACAGGAGGAAAAGAAGGAAAGAGTCAGTGCCTTTGGGAGAGACTTGGATCAGAGGGAGTTGAAACAGTTGTTGCAAACAACACTAACATTTACACAATTACTGAAGAAGATGCTGGATGCACAATCAAGCTCGAGTACGCGCCACCAAACATCAAATCAGGAAGTGCTGTTGCACACGCGATCAGAAGCATGGATCAAGTCGACCCACAGAAGATGACATGGACTGTTGAACGCTTGTCAAAGACCGATGCAGTCGTTGGAACTGTTGCCAAGGAGGCCAAGTTATTCGAAGTCTCCAAGGAGGACGTTGGAAGCAAGTTCAAAGTCACTGCTACAACAACAAGCCGCCTCAAATCCCCATCAAAGTATGCTCGCGAAACTAACAACAACTGCAAGTGGACAAGAATCGGCAATTCCAGGGACGCAACAGTCGTTTCTTATGAAAAGATCTACACACCAACAATCGATGATGTTGGCCATGAGCTTAGATTCTCCTACACTCCTGCTCGCAAGGATGGCGTCAGCGGACAAACAGTACAACACACATTCCCGGCTGTTGTTGCATCCGGCCCAACAATTTCCAAAGGCAAGTTCGTCCAAAACGGCGAAGGATTCCTCGAAGTTTCATACAAATACAGCGGTGGTGTCGAAGGAAACTCGATCATTATGTGGCAAGTCAAGAATGAAGATGGCGTTGTTGTTGTTTTTGCAAAGACAACTGAAAAAGTCATTTGTCCACATCCCGATCTCTACAACCGCGAAGTCATTGCTGATGTTGTTCCAATCAGAGAGGATGGAACTAAGGGACAGAAAGTTAGAATTGGTTCCATCATCGTTAAGCCACGTCCATCAATCATTGACGCAGAGATTCGTGCAAAGAATGGTGACATCAGACCAGGAAATGTCCTTCGCGTTTTCACTGTCTCAGAGTCACAAGGAAAGTACTTCTTCAGATGGTATCGTGCAACAGAGAAGACCGGTGTTGAGTGGGAGGCAATCGAAGGAGCAGATTCACAGGAATTCACACCACGTGATATCGATGCTGGATACTTCATCAGGTGCACTTCATATTTACGCAACAGCGATGGATGGGAGAGTGATATTATCGAATGCATCACTCCGAAGAAAGTCAACTTTGCACCTATTAGAGTTGCTATAGAGCCTTCTGATGCAGTTGCAACAGGAATGGAATTAAAGGCAGTTGTTACGAATGCTGGAAATGAAGTTCCAAATGCTAAGATTTCTTGGGAGAGATCTGGAGCTGATGGATTTGTTCAGATTAGCGATGGACCAACATATATTCTTACAGCTAATGATTATAATAAGACCATCAGATGCATTTCAAACGGTGTTGCATCAGATGAAACTAAACAAGTTGTATTACCAGGAAACATGAAGAGCATGGTTAACGCTGTTGCTAGAACTAAGAACTTCAGATTCAAATGCTCAACAAAGAACTCTAACTCTACATGGAACGTCCAAATCACGGACACAGGTCTCTCCATGAAGTCTAAGATTGGAAACGAAAAGACAGGAAAGTGGAGCAGCATCACTGCTGAAGCAATAGATGGAACAAAGGATGAGCTTCGTTTGCAACTTGATGTCTCTACATCATTCGTTTTAGTCCCTGAAATAGAAGAACAACGTATTCTTTCAGTCATCGGTGTTAAGAATACAAGAGATTTTGTTGTCTGTGTGATCAATAGCTTATCTCGTGCATAAAATTTTTATCTTTTTTACCCTTTTTGTGTGAAATCAAATTTTTCGTCACTTTCTCAAATTTTAATAATGTGAATGATATTCAACAATATATTGATTTCTATCATTATTTCACATTTGATCTTTATTTTGTTTTGGATAATCCATATAAAGGAGCGCATACATAAAATTTGATTTCACACAATGTTTAATTATATGATGTCCAGAAGTGTGCGGATATCTCATTTTAGGAATTCGCTAATATGTCGCTGATGGTATAATTAAAAAGACCTTATCAAGAAGGTGCTTAATATCAAGCATTTTATGTTAAAACTGCTTCAGAGGAAATACCATCCAGAACATGATTCTTCCTGATGATTTACGTATGATAATTCATTCAATATATCAATGTGAATGCATCTGCTTGCGAACTCGATAATCTCGAACATACCATTATTTTCAATTCAAAGCATAATATTTTAAAAGAGAATATAATCATATGATTCGATAATTTAGAGTTTTTTAAATAGATCACTATTAAGGTTATTATTTACATATCAAATGTCAGGAACTAATTTACAAAATATTCGTCAAAAATGAGCGAGAGCGAATATACACGAATTGTAAGCAAAATTCTCGCAAAACATCCACAAGAAACAAGTTTATTTATCGGCCCAGATATAAATAGTGAAGAGCAAGTTCGCGGAATCCTTCAAACATTGCCACAAAACGTCTATATTCAAGATCTTTCATTTGCTTCGAAAGAATTATGCTTAATCAGCGAAATTTTGCGATTTGTAGTTCACAGACCAACAATTACATCGATAAGATTCCAAGAATGTCCAGTTACAGATTTTGATATTAAAATTTTCGCGACTGAAATGCAAAATGTGTCGAAAGATCGACCACCACTTAAACTTAAATTCAGTAAATGTCAATTTGGACCGGTTGGATGCGATGCATTAGCTGAAATCATCAAAAACGAGGCTCCTATCGCTCAAATTGCGTTAATACAGTGTCATATCGGAGATGAACACTGCAAGAATCTTGTTTCTGTCATTGGTGTCAATCCATACCTAAAGAGTGTCAGATTAGAAGATGTTGGCTTCGGAACTCAGTCATCTTTGAATTTAGTCGACGCACTCGACGAAAATGGTGTAATAGAGGAACTTTCCTTGTCAGGGCAATTTACAACAAACACATCTGTCGCTGTGAAATACTTAATAGAAAATCCAAAAGCAAAAATCAAGAGAGTATCGTTTACTGATAGTCAATTACCTTTAATGTTCTTAGAGAACCTGTTTCCATATCTCAAAAAAGCAACATCTCTGCAAGCAATTTCATTATCAAATTGCAAATTAAATTTCGATTATGTAACTGTTATCGCGAAATCAATCGATTGCCAAATGTCTCTTCAGTCCCTTGACTTATCAGGAACGTCAATTCAATCTCAAGAAGTTGCACAACTTGCAATTGCATTAATGCATCAAAGCACACTTCGCAAACTGAATTTGAGCAACAATCAGATAGGAGCATGCGGTGCTTGGGCACTTTTACATGCTTTGCAAAGTAATAGTTATTTACAAGAATTATATCTCAGAAAAACAGATTTAAAGGATGATTCGTGTCAGAGCATTGTTGACTTCCTCGATAAGAATAAGACTTTAAAGGTTTTAGAAATAGGAAACAATGATTTTTCAGAAAAAGAATTACAAAACTTCTTCAACAAACTCAGCAAATCATTTTCATTACAATTATTAGATATATCATACAACAACGCAAACTCAGTCGATATCATGGGACCAATCTTTGATCTCGCGGAGTCAAGCCATACTTTAAAGAAGTTGAATGTTTCAGGGAATAAACTTGGACCTAAATCCGTCAAATCATTGGTTAAAATGATAACGAACAACAGAACTTTGAATACATTGAAGATATCAAATTGTGCTATTGACAAGGAGCTTGGACTGTTGATATCAGAAGCAATGGCCAATAACGATGGCCTGAGAGATGTCGACATAACAAGTAATGATATTTCTGAAGTCGAAGAGCATTTCGCTCAATCTCTGACAACAAACTCTTCCTTGATCTACTTTAGGATTGACAGTAATACCAAGAAGAACCAAACAGCGTTCAGAAAGACCATCAGCAGAAACAGAACGAGAATTGTCTCATCTTTGTATCACGATTTTGAGCAATTGGCGAAGGACCATTCTTTTATGTAAATTATTTGTGTTTAATACTATTTTGAAAAACATGATTACTTTTTCAACTGAAGGACATTATGAAATGGAAAATAGTTTCCTACTTGCGAAACTTCCCAAGTTTGATAACATTAAAAAGGTACTTGAAAGGCGATGAACTATAAGTTTGAATTTGAATCACATACTAAGCTTTCAATAATTATAATTCATATTGATAACTTAATATTCAAGAGATTCACGATCGTGTGTTTTGTTTATAATGTGGCGATCAACAAATATAACTTGAAATAGATTGACCATAAAAGTACATTCCAAATCTCAATAAAAAAGGAATGTTTTTTTCAAATCATATTTAGGACTTAAGCTGTATAGTCCATGGGATATATGCATTATGATATCGCAGAAAGCATACATAGATTCACAGAGTTATACATCAGTGAGATGTCAAAGCTTTGTTTAGAATTCTCGCATAGCCAAAACTGCCAAGAGGACCTATTCAAACAATAAGTGTAAGATAAAAACTAATTGAATAAGTGTGCTAATCATAATAGATATCTACACACATATGAGTTATATTTAAATAATCAATTTATTTAATTTTAATAAATTCACATCATGAGATCTTGACTTCATACTAATATCGAATAATCGCCGCTTCATCCCACCTTAAAAATTGGGAGGGCAATAATCAGCATTTTACACTTATGAATATTCTAAAATCTAATCAATAACATGCTAAATGTAATTGTTTACAATTTATTCTGGACGATGGTGAAAAAAGTTCCATATTCCATACAAATTCTGAACATATAATGAAATCAACAATCATTAAAATAAACGTAAAAAAGTTACATCAGCGAAAGTTATGCATTGAAGGCTCAAAGTTGAAAGAAAATATCCCTTCAAAAATTAAGGGACCAATGTAACTGTTTCCAAAAACTCAAAATATTCTATGAAGGATTGATTTTTGTCACATTTTTCTGACCAATCATTTTTGCTTGAATTACAATACTTACAAGACATTGGGAACTAAATTATCATAAAACATATTAAAGATAGAAGCACTATTTTAAATCCGAGGAAATAAACAGGGGGTGACCAAAAACGGTTACATTGGTCCGTTAACAGGATTTCACTCCCAAACTTTTAATCGTCATTTCAGAAATGTATGGTCGATCTTATAAGCACGAAGAATTCAAAACAAGTTCATTGAAGGTTAAAAAAATAAAAGACGTTGATGCTAATCATCCACTCTATGACCTAAGTAAAGTAACAGATATAATATTAGATCAAAATATAAATAGTGATGATGCTTATAAATCTTTTTGTCAATTAATTGATGCCAAAGCAATTAATATAGAGTATGTTTTGATGTGTATTGAATATTTCTTCACCATTAAAATAAAACTTCGGAGAAAACTTTCAGCATTGTACTTTCTAATTATGGTGCATGAAACTATCTCATTTGATCATTTTTATAATTTGAAATCAATTAAACTGATTTGATCACTATAATTTAATAAATTTTTGTTAACAGAGGCATATGAAAAGAATCACATCGATAATATTCAGTATTTAGTTGAACATGGTGCTGATGTAAACATGAAATTGATTTCCTTATCTCTTATGATCATTGCTCTGATTTGAAATCTATCATCATTATGGTATAAAATAAATCATTTTCGCTTGCTCATCATTACAATTCGAAATTAAATAATCATATCTACTTAACATCATGATATGACATTAATCAATCATATTTGCTCAGCGTTATTTTACACAGTCAAATGACATCATATGATAAATATAATAGTATAAATCACCGTTATCAATTGCAATCGAAAAGAAATCTTTCCAAATTGTTCAATATTTAGTTGAAAGCGGTGCTGATATTAACATGAAGATAGCCAATATTTTTCATTTGTTCATCATTATGAAACACAGTCAATCAATTTAATATGCGCACCATTAAAATATAATCAATCAATATATTATTTTCTTCATTATGACATTACACGAATCAACTTCATATGGTCATCATTATGAAATGGAATCAAACAATCACATTTGATAATTGTTATAATCACTGCAATTTGAACCACTTCAATATCATTTGATTAACGTTATAATATATATCTCCATTACAAATCGCAGTTGTTACATCAACTCTTGAAATTATTCAATATTTGAAATCGAAGAACTCACTTATGTAAAATATTTTTTCTTTTCTGAAACTATTTTTTAAGCAACTCCTTCATTAGATGGTTATACATTCCAGTTAAGGTTTTACTAAAATTGCATATTTGGGCTCTAAAATGTTCACTTTTGATCCTTCTTTTCCACAAGATTGAATTTTTTTAGAGTTCAAGTTGGATCAAAGATTGATGAATGGATCTTCACATATATGTATTGCATCAATAAAGCATTTATCGAATAATCAATTTTTTAGGAAAAAAAGATACTCAAAATTAGATCAATCCTTAAGAAATATTATAAAAACAGTGTGCCATACGTGAATTTAAAATGCATGTTGATTTGATAAATATATTAAATTAAATAACAAGTTTATTTTAAAAAACAAAGCGAAAACTTAAATGCACATAAATAAATAACACGTACTGATATCTAATGTTTGTTATATTCCATCTGTATATGAAACAATGTTCAATGAGATCGAATCGTGGTCATTTCTAGACATCAGTAGGTCGTCGTCGTTTTTTCGTTGTCTCCTCGCTTGTAATATCTTTGCAACATAGAAAACGAATAAAAGAAAGTTAATTGAGAAGAAAATCGCAATAAAAATATAACCACGGCGCTGAAGCTGAGCTCCGGATATAGGATTTCTCTGCAGAGGCGTATATGGTTGATCAAAAGGTAAATCCTCATCTAAACTCATTTTTAAAATTAAAAAGTGACATATAAAAAATTTAAATAAAATATTTAATATCTCCATATATTGTATATAACGAATTTAATATTTATTTTGTATTTTCATGTTTTCTCGATAAACAATAATCAATAATTTTAAATTTGGATCGAATGGATATCCGCTAAATTGTATAATCTATTTATTTCAAATGGCAATAGTCTGTCTCAAATAACATAAATCAAGTGACCTATATGGCACAGACATGATTTATAGTTAAATTACCAAAAATAATTGGGAATTTATCAGGATTTTCAATGTTTGGATTTATATTATCAACGAAATTCTTTTTTATTTTGATTTTAGTAGTATACAGAGTGTGATTTTTTTGGGTAGTCCAAAAATTTGTCCAAACCCAAAAACTCCCACTCTGATAATATCCATAATTATAATTTCCCCAAAATTCATATTATAACAATTTTCCTATCATTTATATCAAAATGCCAATAATTTCTATAAATTGTTATTAAAATGAATGGTCCCATCGATAATCTAAATTCTTATTGCTATGATTTATGAATGGTTTCCTTATAATTTGTAGTAGTATAGCGAGGGGGTTACTTGTCATTCTAAATATAGAGGATGTCCACTAAACATTATATATATAGACAACAAAATCGAGCAACTAATTTTTAAGTTAATTTTTAAAATAATTTAATTTTTATTTATTTGTCTAAAATAGTTAATATATATGGCAATCGTTTCGCCTGAGCTTATGAAGAAATGGGGAATCAAACAATTAAATGAATACGATTTTTCAATTAAATCTAATCAAAACGTAATAAAAAATGATAAAATTAATGATTCAACACCTATTAAAACATATATATGCAACTCAGAGATTTCAATTCGTTCAGGTCGTGGTCTAAATCCCGAATGGATTAAAGAACAATTTAAAAATGAAGGTTGTGAATTAATAAATGAAAATAAAGGATGTGAAAGTGAGCTTATATATAGATATAAAGGAAAATTATTTTCAATTACGTGGCATAGATGGAATAAAGGTGAAAGACCCCATAAATGTGACGAAGATGAAATAAAAATTTTTAAAAATGAAGAAAAGGGTGTTTCCATTTATTGCATCCGTAAAGTTCCAACAAAAAGTGGAAAGGAACCAAAAGGTTCCGGGCTCAAAGAGCTACGAATGAATAGAAGAATTTATAATCCTGAATATATTAAAATGATGTTCCAAAATGAAGATTGTGAAGTATTGAATGTTGATGAATACTTAAATGTTAAAACTAAATTAAAATATAAATATATTGGAAATGATGAAAGATGTAAAGATAAAGATAAAATTTATAGTGTATGTTTTAATAACTGGAAGTCATTAGGTATTAGAAAACATTTTAAAGAATACGGTAAATCAACAAAATTTTTAAAGGGGGAATATAAAGCTGAAATCATCGATGAAGGAGACGGATTATAAACTCTGGTTGCAAACCGTAGGGCAAAGTGCCGAAGCTCTTTAAGCTGAATTCAATACTGCAATAATTTGATTTATTCTATCTTCAATCACATTTATTCTTTTTGTTAAATCTTCTATTTTCATTAATGCTGTCACTCTTGATTGAAGAATATATTTTAAACTTACTACACCCTTTATTTTAGTAATTTTGAAACCATGACCCTCTGGGTCTCGGACTCTGTCTTCAATTTTAAACATTTTATTTAATTTGCAGGTAGCGTTTTCTTCGAATATCTTCTTATTATTCGCATAGTACTCATTAAATTCATCAACAGTTTCAAATGTTGTTGATTCAGTAATTGGTTTTATTATTTTTATTTCTTTTTGATCATGTTCAATTAAATTTATTTCTTTTTGATCATGTTCATATTCATCTTCATCTTTTTCAATTATTTTTAAAATTGGTTTCATTTCATACTAATAAAAATCTTAATATATCAACATAAATTAGTTTTTTATTCATTAATAAATTCATGGGTGCAGGAATATTTGCAAAAGTATGGCGAGGCATCAAAAATGCTGCAAAATGAGTTCATAATAAAGTAATAAAACCTGTTGCTAAAGTAGTTGCACCAATAGCGAAAACGGTTGGCACAGCAATCGGTGGAATATATGGAGCTAAAGCAGGGAATCCAATGATGGGAGCACAGGTTGGAAATGCAATAGGTGGAGTAGTTGAAGGATTAGCGAAGTGATATTGATTTTATAAATTAATGTTAATTTCAAAAATAATTTTATTTTTTAATTCTTAAGTAAACATGTCAACAATAAACAACTCGAAGGTTATTTGTGAAGCCATTAGTGCTGATTACAAATGGATCCAATACAACTCTCAATTACGAATCATTCATTCTATCAAAGATGATTACTTTCAAATGCAATCAATACTTAAGGCTTGTAATGCACCAGACACGAAACACGCGGATGACTGGTTTAAGAATCAATCAACTATTGAGCTTTTAAGCGAAGTTTCTCGAGACCGAAAATTCTCGGGGTCACTAAAACCTTATGAAAATCGTAAAAATTTACCTAACGGATTAAGAGGTTATTATATTCATCGACTTCTTGTTAATGCTGTAGCAATGTGGGCTTCACCTCGTTATGCTTGGTATATTTATAGGTTGTTAGATAATTTATTCGCTAAAGAAAGAGAAGAAATGCAAAAAGTCATTGAAACCAAGAATGAAGAGAAAAAGGAAAGAATTCATCGTTCAGTTCCATTAAATAAGGAAAAGAGCTATAAATATATGATATATACTGAAGAAGTTGACGATCCAGATATGATATTATTAAATTTAGTAAGAAGAAATAGAAGAACATTTTCAGCAATTGCTAAAATTAAATCATTCAATAAATGTTGGTTCTATCGTGAAAATTTACCTGTTGCAATGACTCCAAATGAAGACTTAAAGGATATAGTAAGAAATACATTTTCAGGCTCTGAGTACGACATAAAGGGAACAACTATTTTAATTTATAAAGAACATCTTCCAAAATTACATGAAAAAATAAGTGATTACTTTGATTCATTCAGAGAACAAAAATAAATTTTACTTCAATATTGGAGTTAATCGATTAATGACTTTCCCACTTTTATCTAATATATTTTTAACCTTTTGACCATGTTGTGGTGATATTGAAATTGCCACATCACTGATTGCTTCGGTATGAGGAAGTATTTTATCCTTCACAAAATTAACAGCTTTCTTCCCAGTTTCCCATATGCTTTTAACTCCTCTTTTGACTTTATCCCATAATTTCTTAAACACGTCTGCCCCCATTATTTCCTAAGAATTAAAAAATTGATTTTATAATTCAAATATTATTTTTTATTTATACATAAATGACAACAAACTATTTGATCCCGAACATGAAACCAGTTAATGGTAACGTGTTTCAATCATTCGAAAAGATTAATGAGGTCTTTGCTAAAAATGATGGCAGAAGATATTATCGAGAACTTGAAAACTCTTGCTTCGATACTGATGCACCCTATGATTACACGAAACAAACACATTTAAGAATCAAAAATAACGCTCACGATGTTAATCAGTTAGGAGAAACATACATAAAACGTAGGGTAAGAGCGATAATTGAATCTGATAAAGCATTTACCTGTGATGATGCCTTTAAATGTATGAGATTATTCATTGGTTATAAATCAAGTAATCAAAACATGCGTCAATTAGAGATTGAAACAGATAGAGGAGACGCTGGATATTTACAAATGGAAATGTCACGTGAATCATATGCATATGCAACATATAAACCAAAGTCTGAAAGGAAGGTTAGAAAGTTCACACATTCATTGTATAATAATGTTCAAAAATATGATAATTCAGTTGTGGGTAAATATATTGACCCATCGGATACATTCAAAACTGCTAACTCTTCTATTTATATTGAATTTGATTTAATTATTCCAGTTAATGATTTATTAGCATTTCAGGCGTTTGATGATTACCCTAAATTATTTGGTGAAATTATTCTTAAATATTATGTTGATAAGGATTCACTTGTGTTTTGCCAAGTTGATCCATTACATGTTGCTGATTTACAAAATTATGTTTATGAAAAAATTACCGATGAAAATTATGCAAAGATTCTAGAAAAATCATTTAAATACGACAGAAAATTCACTCAAATAGGTATGTCAGCGTATTTAATCACTAATATTGAAGCGATAACAGCAAAGCCAGTAATTTCAAAAGTTACATTAAGTTGCACAAATTTAGATGTTTTGGAAGATAAAGCAATTATTCCAGGTTATGGATTAATTGAAGAGTCAATTCGAGCAATACCTAAACTTTTCACACCACAGGATCCATATTTCATACCAGCCCAGCAAGATGGATGTGTATCAGCTGATGGTATAAGTTCAGATTTCACTTATGCACTTCATAATGTGACAGACATAGTTTTAGCATTCCCGAAGTCACCATTCCAAAGAACAGTTTTAGAAAATTCAATGTTGCGAGGTCTTCAGGTCACAGTTAATGGTAGAAATTACCCAGAAAAGGATATGATGACAATTGGTGATATATTCTTTACTCGAATGTTACAGGCTTCAGATTTAGATGGTATTCATGAATGCACTGAAGAATATGAGGATTTATTAACTAGACCATTAAATGCGGATGATGGCACACCATTAGTAAGAACATGGAAAGATCAAACCTCATTCTTGTGCACAATTCCAACTCAGAGACATGGTGCTGGCATTTTCTTTGATGGTATCGAAACTGGAAATACAAGTGTAACAGTTGCATTGAAGGCATTCCCAATTATTCAAGGAGCTAATGATATATATTGCTCAAAGATTACAACACCCCCACAATTCTGGTTCACACGTACAACATATTGGAGTTGAGACCCAGAAAATGGTTTAAAGTATCATAAAACCGGATGCCCACCTCAGTTTAAGAGTCAATACGATATAGATAATAATTTATAAGGAAAAATATTATTTTTGTAAATATAAAATGGTCGAATGGTTTAAAAACCCTGAGGGATTAAATCCCGAACTTAATGAAGTCTATAATGTATACATTAACATTATGATAAATGATGAACTAAATAAAAATAAAGGTTCTTTATCTAAAAAATTTTGAGCAAGATACCATATTCAAATGTATATTATAACTCCATCACTGCTGCAATAGGTAAGCAATTTAAAGGTAAAACTTTATCTATCATTAAAGAGATCATTATTATATCTAACACATCCCC